>JAAAKE020147614.1:0-12945 GCA_010014785.2 Anisolabis maritima | reverse complement strand
AACTTTATTTTACAGGTCCATCTAAAGTAATGATAGTTTATCTCTAATAAACAAATTCTCTTTAATTTGACTTTCTATCAGAAAAAAGTTATTAAACGATTATTTCTTTTAGACGAATTTTACCAAAAGTGAGATACTTAATTTAGAGCTTAAATATACCCCCTCCCCTCCCCGTGGATGAGAGTTTAAAGATATTGACATTGTCAATCTTGAAAACTAAAAGTCAAAGTGGGATCGTATCCCAGACAGACCGATGAAAATTTATTTAAATCAATTTGATACTAAATGATATAAATAAATATGCCTAAATTAAATATATCCTACTAATAAATTTCTATCATTTCAAGACTATATGGCCGAAAAGACATAAAAAAAAACTTAAATATACAAATTATATAAAGATTCAACACTGTCCTTCCATCCTCCCCAGCATAGGTTAGGTTGGCTGAAAGGGACCGAATGGAATTAGATATAGGAGTAATTAGCTAGCTAGAAATGAATATAGGAGGAGGAGTTAGAGTTAGGAAATAAAGTAACTTCAAGGGTGCCGATAGATGGCTATGGCCAGAGGTCAGCTCGGTTTCAGGTTCAGATATCTCCGTGCACAAAAGCACCCCCGATAAATAAACGGGAAACCAGGTAGGTGGCCGTTTACGGTCTAAATGAAATAAAAACCGTCCTTCGTATAAGAGACGTTAGGAAAAAGAGTTCAGAGATTATTTTTCTTTATATTAAATTACCCGGGCGAAAGTTGCTTGATAATTAGTAAATAAAGTAAAGAACTTATTGTCGGGCTAAATTATTTATTAACTAAGTCGACATTTTGGGGACTAAATGCCACCCATTTTACACGACGATATATAGAGGCTGAGGAGTTAGAGAAAGGAAATAAAGTGAATATAGATAGATGGCCTATCCTTCAATACATATATATTAAGTCTTTTTCGCCATCAGAGACCATTTAGACTCCGTCCATATTTATGTAAATCATTTAGTATTTGGTATTCAATATAATTAAAATAAATTTTTGTCGGAAAGAGAAAAGAGTTGGTGAATTATTTTGCCCCAAATATATTGATATGAATAGGATCTATTATTTTTTAAAAATATTTTATTTTAACTCCAGAATAATTAAGCTAAGAAAATTAACTCATACTGCGCCTAATCAACCATCTTAACCCCCACTCTTTTATTATATTCCCACTCCTTCACTATTTATCCCAAATCAATTTTTGTTTGGTGACGTGGAGGCTGATGACGTGGCAAGTAGGAGCCTGTCTTTGAACCCTGCCAACTCGCTCTCTACTTTCAGTTGAGTCTCGAGTAAACGGTTCACCATGTTCCAAAAAATCACATCGCTAAAGGTAAATCTCTTCTATCTAATATATTAATCTCATTCATTGATTATAATATTAGAGAACTCAAATTATGATTTATTTTCCATAATTAGTTTTATAAATGGAAATTTTATATCTTTCTTTTTTAAATAAACTTTTCTTATAAGCTTGAGGAGCTTGAGGAAAGCACTATTGAATAGGCAAATGAATCAAATTTGTTAGCTTTTTATGTTTTAAGTGAAAATTATCAATTAAAATTCATAATAAGCATTTGTTTTGAAATAAGTAATGATTTTCAAAACAATGTTCCAAGACTATCAATATTTCGTTTAAGATAACTAAGTACGAATTTATTGTTTTGATTGGGCATGTTTGGTGCCTCCCGGACATGAACTTATTTACACTAGGGTAATAGCAGCATATCCTCTACGAAAATGGTTGGTCTCTGTTTAAAGACCGGGATGCACCAAACATGCCCAATCAAAACAACACAACAAACACAACAATCATCTCGTTCTCAGTTATCTAAAACGATTTTAGCATGGGTTGTAGAGAATAAATGGAATTGTGTTGAACAGCACATAAACGACCATCTCCTCACTGATTTCTGTAGATATTTAAAGATGTTTAGAACAAATTCTTTCGAACCATGTTTCATATATATATTCACTAATACTCTACTAATTGATGTACTTTTTTACTTTCTCCGAGCGAGAAATTTCTTAAAAGCGAAAAAACATACGAATTTTATATTTAAGCCAGAAACCCTCGTCGCATGCACTTCGAAGCTTTTAAATTCTGCCAGGGAGGACTTACTGTCCTTTTTTTTTTTTTTTTTAGTTTTTTTGATTTTCTCAAAATTCCCTCTGACGATGATTAAAATTCATATTAATTTTAAAATTAATAATAAATTTGTTTCAACTTTAACTATCTTTTAGTTTCGTTTTAATAGCCTCTGTCCCTTAGCTCAAAGATAGAGACCTGTCTAAGCTTCCCATCCTGAGCGATGAAATTTATCTGAATATTGCTTAATTTGGATAAATATTCATGAATTGTCGTCTATTAATTATTTTCAATGTATACGTTGTTCGATTCCGAAAAGAAAAAAAATCGTTTTAATTATTGAATATTGACTATCTATTCAAGAAAAAATAAATGTATATTTAAAATATTTCTTATTTAATAAGTAAGCATTTTAAAAATCTTTTTGAAAAGAATATTTAATAGTTTATGCACTTTAAATGAAAAGATAAACTCCTGATGAATTCTTTAACACCAAATACATTGTATTAATTTTATTTATTTATTTTTAAAAATATTTTATAATAACTCCAGGATAATTATATAAGCTGAGAAAACTTACTCCACTCATTCATCATACCCCCACTCCCTCAATATTTATCCCATGGCCTGAGAGTCATCCTTTACCTAGTGTCACCTGGATCCTTTGCAAGGTGATGTGGAGGCTGATGACGTGGCACCCGGACAAGTCGGAGCCTGTCTTTGAACCCTGCCAATTTGACTTCTTTCAGTTGAGAGACGCCTGTCCCGAGTGAATGTCGTCACCACGCTCTCATCTTTCAAATAAAGAGAATTTCTACCAAAAAATGAGATCCCCAAAGGTAAATTTCTTCTTTCTAATATATTCATCTCATTAATTGCATATAACACCAGAGAACAGGATTAATTTTTCAAATGTTGCTTTATAAATATAAATTCTATATATATTGTTGTTTCTTAAATGTGCTTTACTTCTAAGTTATTTGTGAACTCGGGTAGGAAATCTAGATTTAATTTGATAGGGTTTTATATTTTAAAGAAATGAAGCGAAAATCATTACTTAAAATTCATTGTAGAAGATTATAAATAAATTTCATCGATGACAGGTTAATTAAACGATTTTAAAAAGAGTTGGATAGGGTAAATAAACTTTGTTCACCAGCACAGAGAGCCTACTCTCTCCTCAAAGAATATTGTCAGTCATTTGGGGCAAATCTAGTTGAACATATTTTAATATATTTCATATTTAAGATTCAGATATCAAATTTATTTTGCATCTAAAAGTAATGATAATTTATCGCAAACAAATTCTCTTTAATTTAACTTCGTATCACAATATCGATGAAAATTTATTTATATTAATTAGATACAATTTGGTATAAATAAATATGACTGGATTATACGTATCGTTATTAAAATAAATTTCTAATTGTCTAATGACTAAAAAAAAAACTTCATATCAGAAAAAGAGTCATTACTTATCATTTCATTTGGACGGGCTTATTCAAAAAGTTAATCAATTTATGTTTGAAACTTAAACATGCAATTAAAATTATTTCAATATAATTTGCTAAGCACGCGTTCACAGACGGATGTTGCAATATCTGGTTGGTAGTCTAATTAAATTTTATGATGATCTTTCTTTGTACTCTGGGCCTGAAAATTATATTGAAAAACCACTGATTGACTTTCGCGTCAAGGGTGAAAAAGATTTTCCTTAAGTAAATAAAGCTCACGTTTGAGAGTAAAAGCCCTAGCGTTTTAACAGATGAGAGTAATGTTTAAATAAACTCTTCTTTTGTCATATATTCCCATCATTAAAAACAAACTGAGAGCGTTAGGGGGCTCATGAAATAATTCTGGTCCCCCTCACCTCCACTGCTAATATCCATTTTTTTATTTAGAGTATATATAATATACTATATATATGCAATATAT
This sequence comes from Anisolabis maritima, assembly GCA_010014785.2. NCBI lineage: Eukaryota > Metazoa > Arthropoda > Insecta > Dermaptera > Anisolabididae > Anisolabis > Anisolabis maritima. Next base: position 8,890 of record JAAAKE020147614.1, on the reverse strand, counting down.
ATTATAGGGAAAGTATTGCGATCGCAAAAAAATTGATATAGAGATTTCAACGGAAATACACATTTTAAGATTAAAAAAATGAATCTCTCGAAATAGTCTGTCTTTGGTCTGTCCATGTATTTGTGTGGTGAGCAATATTTTTCAAAAGCGAAACTGATGTACTTTTTTAGTTTGTTTCGATTTTCTAAAAATTTGCCCCAATGATCTTGATTAAAATTCATAAAACAATTATATATTATATGATCTTTGAAATGTACACTATTAATTCTTATCCCTCCCAAAATTGTTTGAGTTTTGATTAAATTAGCTGAACATATAATAAATTAGATAATATTTAAGATTTTTTAATAATTTTCCACTATAATATAGTGCCGGCCCCTCAATTTAGGATTTTGAAAATCCCATAGAAAACAGGTTTGCCAAAAAGCTTTACAAAATATATTTTTAATTTCTATGTCCTATTATAAACGAAATTTTTTTTAAAGTCTTTTCGGCTGAGTCTATATGGACTTTAAAAAAATCACAATTAGATTATATCCTAAACTTGTTAACCCGGAATATAATATTTATATCAATTGGTATGATATATACCAAATAAATAAATTTTCATCGAACTGCCTGTGACACGAACATACTTTGGTTATTAACGTTATCTATCGTTGTTAAGATTTTTAAGATTATCAACAGTGATAATGTCACTATCTATAAACTCTCGGCCACAGGGTATATTCGAAATTTAATTGCCAATTTAAATATTTATTTATTTATTTTGATATGGAAGCATAAGGTCCAATGAACCAGTCACATGCAGTCAGGAAAAACAGGAGTAAGAGAAAGTGGGGACTTTAAAAGTATAAAATTGATAATTGATTAATACACACAAAGAAAAATATCTATAAATGAAAGATAATATAATATTGTGAAAGGGCTACCTAGGACCCATCACAAAAATCTGGTATACACGACATCACACCAGATTTTTTAAATTTCTAATAATATTATAATATTTTTTGCTTTACGGGTAAACTTAAATTTTATGTGTCGGCAGGGATTTTCTCTAATAATAGTACAATTATTTCTCTTTTATGACTTTTTTTTATTACTTTACGAAAGGTTAATATAATTTATGAATTTTTTTATATCGAAAAGGCCTTGACGATACTCACACTTCTTCATTATACTCCCAATCAGACCCCCACTTCTTCACTATTTACCCGAAGCCCTCAGAGGCATCCTTTGCCTGGTGACATGTCACCTGGATACTTTGCAAGGTGACGTGGAGGCTGATGACGTGGCAACTGGGCAAGTAGGAGCCTGTCTTTGAACCCTGCCAACTTGATTGCTTCTTTCAGTTGAGAGTCGCCTGTCTCGAGTGAACGTCGTCACCACGCACTCATCTTTCAAATAAAGAGCATTTCTTACAAAAACGAGATCCCTAAAGGTAAATCTCTTCTCTCTAATTATATTAATCTCATTATTGTTTATAATGTTAGTGTACTCTTATTTTGAGTTTATTTTTCAAAACTTGATTTATAAATAAATAATTTATATCGATTTCAACTTTTCGAATAATTTATATCGAAATGAACTTTTCTTCTAAGTTTGAGGAGTGTTCTCTCTTGTACGAAAGCACCTCGGGTAGACAACCTTGTTCAAATTTGTTAGCTTTTTAAGTTCTAAAAATTATTAATTAAAATTCATTCTCGAATAGGTGATAGGATTAAGAAAGTACATTGCACTTTTTAAGTTTTAAGTCTTTTTCGGCATCTGGGGCCATTTAGATTCCGTCTATTGGTCAAATATATATATATATATATCTTTATATTTTATTTTTAAGCTCATTTGAAGAATTTCTCAAATATTAATATATTATTAAAATAACCTCTACCAAAAAAGGATCAAATTGAGTAATTTATGTCTGAAGCTATTTTTTATATAACAGTATTTATTTTCACTCATAATAGTACAATTGTTTCTCCTTTATGACTTTTTTACTTTCTCTTACCTATATATGTAATATACAGAGAGAAAGTATTTCGATTGCAAAAAAAATTGATGTCGAGATTTTACATTACGAAAGGTTATTTTTTTTTTTGTCTTTTTCGACATCGGAGGCCATTTAGACCCCGTCCTTATTTATTTATATTAATTGGTAGTCAATATAATATAAATAAAATTTTGTCGGGAAGCGAACCACTGACCTTTGGTAGGTGAAGCCGCTCTGCACCAAGGGACAGGGCCGAAAGGTTAATATAATTTAATATTTATATCTATGGAATATTTTTATATTGAAAGAGCTTGTATAAAGCCTTTTTTTAGTCCAAAAATAAAACCATATGGATAAAAATATTATTTATTATATTGAATTATTAAACTCCGCATTTGATGACACATCGTTTGATTCTTATTAAGAGATCTAGAACAGACCTAGGCATTTCATTTGCATACTTCACTTCTCTCATAGCTGACGGGATGAGAGTATTTTATGGGAGATTTCTTCTTTTTTGATATTCATTGCTTAATGACGAGTTATCACGCTGCAATAGAAGTTATGATTTGTCGGCTCTTTCCAAGCTAAAGGGGAGTCAAAGGACCTTTTTTATAGATACATTCACCTAAATTCATAATTTACAACAAGAATTGCAGTAAAAGTGTGCTGCTATTGTTTTGTCTTGATTCTCTCTTTTCATACCAAAATAATGGTAGACTGTCTTCAGGAATGGATTAATTGGACGTTTCTGAACGGTATATATCACATTACTACACATATAAGAAAAAAATGTCAGATTTATTTATCTTGACTTTTCAAGTTATATCTAATCACAAAATAAATATTCAAATATTGAAAGGAACAACTAAAATGAACAAGAGAAAATCTATAATGACTTCTCATCCTCTTCTCAGCTTTGCCAACTCATATATTTGCTTTTCTGATTCTTCTACATACTCCCTAACTAATGTTCAGAGCGCCATACCCTTTTTCATTTTCAAAAACATTACATTCCATTAAAAACTCAAAAATGGGAGCTAATTAAACATTCATATTCTTTTTTGACATAATGAAATTAATACAAAATAATTATTTTCAATTCAGAAACATTTTTTTTTTAAGTCTTTTTCGACTCGGTCCATATTTATTTAAACCAATTGGTAGCCAATATAATTTAAATAAATTTTGTCACTTGAGACGGGAAGCGAACCTCTGACCTTTGGATCTGAGCATGGGTCAGGGGCCATTTTCATGTTGACCAGAGAGTAATCAATAGATCAATAATTACCAATCTTTCCATTAATGGAACCCACATTAAATATGAAAATTAAATTAAATTTTGCGATCCACTAGTTCTATTCAATTCCATATTGTCATTGCAGGGGATAGTCGTATATCTTAAATCAATTAAGTTTTACATATCTCTTTTTGCGTCATGCCAAAAAATAGTCCACTTTAAGAAATATTGAAATGAGATCATATAAAAGTTTTTTGTGTTTTTTCAATCATTTACTTTTATTTTTTTAATTATTCAATTTTCGTTCCAAGTTCAACTTATCAAAATATTTAAAAAATATAAATATTCTCATTATTCTCAGTTAGGCCGTTTTCGATTTTATTCCCACTCTAAAATATTCAACAAATTCTTTCAACGATGTTATAATATGAAAAATATCTTCAAATATTGATTATGAGTTCTTGGAAAATTGAACAATTAAAAAAAATTTTTTTTGAAGCATTTGAGTCTCCTAGTTTCACGTGGTACTCTCTGACCCATCTTCCCCCAATCACAAGGCTTTCTTCGATATACAGCTAAATATAAAATAAACCAATCAATTCCACTTCGTCATTCATCGTTTTTTAACGCACCTCGCCACGAAAACAAAGCTACTATGAAAAATTAAATAATTATTTGTGGATTTTGATAAATTGGAGCTAAACATGTAGAAATTTAATGATAATATTAACTATTACATCGCTATCTCTTTAGAAGATATTTCCATGTTTCGAAATGTTATCGTGAGTTATCCGCAATGCAGTGGAAGAGTTATTATTAATCATAAAAAAAAGAATGAAAAAACTTGCAAGGCTTAAACCTTGGGTAGGGATTAGCGAACTGTACAAATGAGATTATCATTAATTATTTCTTTTGACACGATTGTTAGAAATGACGCTCATTCTCAGGTTGAATTATTGTAATTTTTTTCTTAAATTCATAGGTAGATTAAAATAGATTAAATTCAAAACGTTCTAAACTAACAAATATACGTCACTGCCGCTAAGACATAATCTCTTAAATACAAGTTTGACGCTTTTGAGTTGATCCATAAACGCTTAAACAAGTACGAACTAAGAATATTATTATAAATCCTATTTGATAAGAAGAGAAACGAAGAGAATTGAGAAAATACCAAGTTCCAAATGGAACAGGTTTGTTTTTTTTTTTTAGAACGTATCTAAGAGTTTTGTTTTAATGAGAAACTATATTTATATTCAGATGGAATAACAACAAACATGCTTAGCATATAAACAAAATCTTGAAACTGTTTTCGAAAAGACAAAAAAAAGCTTAACTCGTCGAAAATAGGATATTATTAGTAACAAAAGTACTGGGGTAGGCAACAACAAAAGACAACAATCAAATATGAGAAAGGATATCACTTTTAGGCGGAGCAAAAGTTTAAAATGACGTTTTGGCCCTTGTCCTTTAAACCAGAGATAGAGCCCTTACTTCATGATCTATTCAGTGCTTCGCTTCCATTCTTAGCAATAATATTTAATACCAATTATTTTAAATAAATATGAAGAGAGCCTAAAAGGCCTCAGATGCTGAAAAAGACAAAAAACGATGTTATCTACTTATAGTCGCTATCATACCTGGCTTATCTTGTCCCTGCGAGAGAATTTTTTGGAGAAGCTTGAAAAGAAATCCACCTTTTTTTTTTTTTTTAAGTATTTTTAGGTATCTGCGGCCATTTAGGTTCATTTAGGTTCCTATTTTATTTAAGTTAATTGGTATATAATTAAAATAAATTAAATAAAGTTAGAAAAAAGGAACCTTGCTTAATTGAAATAAAAATTTTTTCTACTTCTTAATGAAAATTTTGAAATATTTTATTTTTTTTTAGAGATAACTTTCTGGCTGGAGCCTCCCTCCTATTTTATAGTTTTCTTTTTTATTTTATTTTTTTATTTTATTGCCTTGGTCCCTCTGAATACGCCACTGTCAGAGAAGTCGAATTTTTATCCATTCATGTGAAAACCTATATTTGAATAATTCCAGCTTAGGGACCGTCGAAATTTTAACTTAATGAATATACAACAAATTAACATAACTAATTCTGTGGTGGGAATTAGTGGGCGAAACTTTGTTAATTTGTATTAATTAAATTAAAATACTTCTATTAATTACTTTCCCTCATTATTATGTATAATAGTAAGAGGAAGTATTATGTTCCTGAAAAATTTAACCCTCTCTCCCAATTTTTTAAATACAAAATCTCAAGTCAAAAGGACCCCAAAAATGAAAAAATTTTAATGTGCCTGTGCCTGTTGTGGGTGTGTAGCTTTTATTTTGGCTTCCATAAAAGAATTATGAATTGTTTTTGTTTTTTTCAATTCAAGAAAGAAAATTTTTTTAATTTAGTTTTTTTTTTGTCTTCGGCATCTAAGACGATATAGACTTTAAACGATATATAATATATATGAATTACGATACATATAATTCCCGCATATTTATTTATATCAATCCAATGAATTTTCCAATAAATTTTCTTAGGATTACCTTGGGCTAAAACCACAGCCCTTGGCTTTTAAGGTTATCAATATTGCCAATGTTAATATCTTTAACATCTTGGCCAGGAGGGGGGGGGGGGGTCCTACAAGTTTTCACACACTTTTAATCTTTTTTTTTTTTAGACTAAAAGAAAAGAAAGAACATTTTTTTCTCTTCTTCCTAAAAAGATTTTTACTTAAAAAATCATTTTACAATTATGCGGCATTTATCTTGTCAATTCATAATAAAAACTTAATTCAATTTTTTATTCATTTATTCTTTGAATATTTTGGCATTTTAATTGACGGCACCATTTAGTTTCTTGAAGGTAATAAAAAGGCTCAAAGTGAAAGGCATTTATTTTCTCATATTCCTTAACAATATATTAAAAGTTAAAGGAGAAAAGAAACAATCAAAATTTATTTAGTTTTGTTTTTTATTAAGGATTTTCTTAAAAGTGAGGCATCCATTTTTTTATCGTGTACTCAAAATTTCTCCTGACGTTGGTTTTTAAATAAATTAATATAATTTATAGGGCTATTAAAACGCATTAAAACTAATTAGGACTCCATCTCCTTTGATTGATGTCTGGTAGCAATTGCCTATAGACTGCTTCCTCTAATTACGAGAGTATATAAAATTTATATTATGCCTAATTAACGGTGTGTTCAAAATTGACTGCTAATTTTAGATACATAAAATAATTTGTATTGTATTTGATATTCTTAGATGTTATTTTTAGGGAAAGTCTCTGTGATGACGATCACACACGAAATGAGACTTCATCTAAACATAACATCCAGGAATATCATATAGTCCATTATTTTATGTATAAAAAGTTACTCTCTGACCACCTTTGGACATTATACATCTAAACAATTGTGCCGGAAAATAAACTTTGTTCAAAATTTGTCTTTTATTAAGTATCCATCCATTTGCTGTCACTGCCTTCCTCTGGAGTCAATTATGTCTAATTATTTATAAATATGCTCAAAATTCGTATTTTCAAAAAGAAAAAAATATTCAATTGATTTCTCATTCTCTAAATTGATGAAATATTTTACATAGTATAACGATTTTTGTAAACATGATTTCCTCTGAGACTGGAATATTTACCAGAGGCAAATAAAGAACATTATTCCACACGAATTATTATTATTGTTCTGAGTTGCAAGTTCCATAATCGTCTCGCAGAAAGATCTTATTTATACGTTTCTAACTATAAAGAATATTAAATAAATAAAAAAACAACATAACATTTATAGGCTATTAGTGATTTATATTTAATCTTTTTCCTTAACATACAAATTTCATAAATGCAATTTTTGAGGGTACGAACTCTTAATTAAAAAAAAAAAAAAATAGCTACATTAGAAATATATTTTATTCTTCTTTCTGAGTTGTCTGTGCGTCGCCATAAATTAACAGGGAGGAATTGTCAATGTGGTATAAAAAGACTTCCGATTCTCTTGAAAAAATTTATAAATTAAAAATTAGTGACTATATGTAAAAAGATTAATTTATCCTTTAAAAATTAATATTAAAAACAATTAAATTACGTATTCATCATAAAAAAAATAGATATAAAATATTAAAATAAGGAAAATGAGTTAATTTTTTGAAATGTTAGAAAATATTAATTGATGAATGATTATGAATAGACAAATTAATTTTTTAACATACAAATAAAATTTGGCCCTTCTTTTTGAGTGCATCTGCTATAGAATATAGATATGAAATACTGAGATGATTTATTTTGGGTACTCACCGGCACGTGGCACGTAGAGGTTGAGATAGAGGCAGTCCTCGCTCTGGTTGACTAGTAAGGGCAGGAGACGTTCAAGTTGACGTAGTCGCCCCCGCGGTAATTCAAGCAACGCCTCCGTGCGATTTGAAATGTCGGGTGCGCGTTGCGGACAAACGGGCGCAAACGAATCCGCAAGACGCGTACTTCGCCAAATGGAGGGTGTAACTGGTGGCATATAACGCAATGCACCCATCGGTGGTGTAGCGTATGGCACACCAAGGTAAGCTTCCACACCGGGCTGCACCACAATCCCGCGCAACGGGCCGTACTTTGTCCGTATCACTCGGGTAGAGTATTTGTACACGGGCACACTAGATGCGGTAGTGGTAACCACCACAAGGAGCAGCATGACGATGAGGAGCGCCCAGGCGCCGACGGGTCCAAGCCGCATGTCACGGAGGCGGCACAGACGGGTCAGCGGACCATGCGGCCTCCGCTGACGCACAACACGATTACGACATGACCAAGGGAGAACGAGAACTTGCCCACTGTCTGGTTGAGCACTGTTCTGGATGTTATTGTTGTTGTTGCCACCGCCGCTGAACAGCCAGCAGCAGCAGCAGAAACACTGTACCCGGCCGTTGTGGCTGTTGTAGTGGCGTCGGGATAATTCACGAATCACTATGGCTCTACTTTCGCCGTAGTTTGTTGTTGTTACCGGGGAAAGGACATCTTGAAGCCTCTGTGGTGCTTGATGGTTAATAATACACGCCGATCGCTGAGCAAAGCCGGGAAACTGAATTCGAAAGCCGCAGTCATTTCTGCAACAAAACAACAATAAAAGTTATGACCCTTTCTTTATTTTCTCATTAATGAGTCTAATAAACACTTAATAATAATCAATTCTTAGTCAAGCCCCTGTCAAAAAATACTTAAAAATAATTAACACTTTTTTTTTAATCTTTTGCTATTCTAGGCCATTTATACTCATTTATATAATTTGAATAGTTGGACGGGAAGCGAATTAATGACCCTTAGAATGAGAAACGAGACCTCTATCTCTGCTCCAAGAGATAGGAGAAAAAATCGCATTTAAATATATTTCCAAACTTTTCGAAAATTTATTTAATTATAATAATAAGAAGAATTAATTTTAATTATAAAAAATTAAAGTACTTCGAAATTATATTAAGTATTACTACTTATTAGCGCTGCTAGTTGTTACGATGTGAGTAGTTGTCGATATTGTTGGTAGTTGAGCGGTATATCGGGAGAGGGAGATTTAAATAATATGATTATTTATTTATTTTGAATTTTATGTATAAATAATAAATACATTTCGTCTAAAATCGAGCAGTGTCAAGTATGACTTCTGAGA
>JAAAKE020147603.1:0-12946 GCA_010014785.2 Anisolabis maritima | reverse complement strand
AGAGTTTTAAAGTGGGTGTGCGGGTGGAGGAGGCGGGTGGGGGGGGGGGGGATGTAACAAAATGGGTTTTAACTTTATAAGCATTTTTTACTTTTATTTCCTTTCTCTCTCTCTCTCTCTTTGGTCTTGTAAGATGCAACTTTGCTAAGCCCTCTCTCTCTTGTTAGATTAGAGAAAGAGAAAACCACAAGACATTAAACTAAATAGGAAAAAAAAAAAAAGAAACTGGACAAACGAACCCGAAAGTTGTTTATTTCTTAGACAACAAATTTTTTTTTTTTTTGAAATTAATAGAGTTCTAAAACAAATTCTTATCTTTTAGCAGGAATTTTATATTTTAACTCGATATCAGTTGGCATTATTCTCTCTAGGTCGCTTATATAGAGATAGCTATACTCTATATCTCAAAAATGGCCGATTTAAAAAAAAAAATATCTATAACAAAAAGTGCTTAAAATTTCATTTAGAATAATTTTTCTGAAATATTAAAAATAACGAAATTAGAGACGAACATTTGGTATGACTAAACGCACATCACACAACTTTTAAGATAAAGCTACATGATGCTGTCACACCAGATTTTTTGCGTCGGGCCCATTAGGTAGGTAGCTTTTCTCTAATTCATCTCCTAAGTGTACAATGTACAGTCAATTACGTGTAAGTAATTTAAGAGAAAAAAAAATAAGAAGCACAAAAACGTAACGTAAAGTGGGCTCAGATAATTTTAGAGTAGATTTGGGTTAATACATTTATTCATCTAATAAAAAATTGATTTATGAATTTTAGTCAAAAACATTAGAGCGAATTTTGAGAAAAATCGAAAAACACAAGAGTTTCTTTGAAATATAATAATTTAAAAATAAGAAAGAAATTTATTTTTTATTTTAACATTTGACATTTTTTTAAAATTATTATTTCAAAATGAAAGGTAAGACCCAATTGCAAGAGTCCCGCTATTCGCGCAGAGAATTAATATTTTTTATTTTAATTTTTACCCTCATGAGGGAGGGAGTCAAGAAACATTAATATTTCATAAAAGTCCACGATAAATAAAAGATTTTGTTTTACATGCCACGCGAGACCCAAATACAGAATCATCGTCCAAGATAAGAATTCTAAATCATTTTCTTTTGTTCTTTCTGATTGAGGGTTTCATTTTGGGAATTCATTCATACATACAAAAATATTTTTTATTATCAGAGACAGTGGTCGAAGTGGCGGGCTAAAAGTGGTGGGATGGTTAAAAAAAAAATTAAGAGCATATTAATAAAACATAAAAAACAAGAATTAGAAAAAAATATACGTTATTAAATAAAAAAAAAAAAAAGTTATTTCGAGGAGTCACTTGCAATGCCTAAGTAATACATCTGAAAATAAAAAAAATATTATTATTATTTATAAATTTATCCATTATTTTAAAAAAAAAATATTTTTTTAAACAAAATTCGAAGTCAACTAAAAATCGGCTAAAAATTGAAATTTACCGAAAGCTGCGAAAATTGTTACAAAAGAAATAAATACATGGCCTACTTAGTAACGAAAATTTCATAAATTTTTTTATATTCATACCTCATACGTTACTATTTGAAATAAAATTTAAAAAAATAAGTTCCGGAACGCATTTCTCTCTCCTAAGAAGAAGTGGGCTGGGTTTGCAATTATTTAGAAGTACCGGGTAGGCATCCCACCCCCCATCCCGCCTCACTTCGAGCACTGACCAGACATATTTGAATTTAAATTTTTTTTTTTTTCTAATAAATAAATATTGTCAATTTTCTTTTAATAAAAAAAAAAAAACATTTTTTTCTTAAGAAAATAAAATTTTTCTCCCACCTACTCTCAGTAAGAGACTCTGCCAACTTTTTATATTTTTCTTCTATTTATTATTATCATTGTGAGTGAGTGCCTTAGTAAAGTAAAGGGAGCCCAAAGCCACGAGGGTGCCTTTAACGTTTCAGTCTCGTATCTTTTTTTTGTTTTTGAGAAATCTTGTTTACAAGCCAGACCCATTTTTTTTTTTTTTTTTTAGACTCAGCGGACCCTCAATTTTTGAAACAATTTCCCGTCACGAATTGGACCTGTTACTGGGAATAAAATTATCTTCCACTAACCTATCCCCTAAAAGTCTGAAATGGACATTTAAAACTTTCGCTGTCACATATCCTGGCAAACAAAATGGAGGCAAGTCAAGTGACTACGTTAATCAAAATACTTCTAATCTAAATTCATATATGTATAACACGGCTGATAAAAAAGAAAAGCTTTATTGAAAAATGAAAATAAACACAGATGTTTTTTTTTTTTATAAAAAGGAACATCTTATCTCCCAGGTCCAACCCAAACCCCTCCGCCTAAATTGATGAAATGTAGAGATTAAAAATTACGTATAATAATTCAAATGAGTGGCAAAATTAAAGTTTAAAGGAGGAGTAATTTTTTTGAGGGGAGGGGTCTCTTCTTTGCAGTGCAAGATAAAATTGAAAAAACGATCTCCTCCGTCAATTTGGATTATAATTTGTTTTTATTTCATTTATCTCATTAATTAAATATGAATAAATATTGTATTGTAGTTCCCGCTGCCACACCCCAAGACCGCAGCTAACTTTGTAATTCTTCTCTACTATTTATCTCCTTGCCATGAATATTTACAAATTACTATTACAAATTCTATTCCCTTCCATTAACCTAATTTATGCTGAGGAAACACCAACTAAAGAGACCTTCCAATGTTGACGTTCCTGGAGGAGAAAGGTATTATAATCAGACTAAATTTTTCTCCTTTTTTTTGTTAACAAATTCAAATCCTTTCCTGTTTCATTTCATTTGATATTTAGCAATTCGCGGTATCCCCGTTAAAGTTAATTATATCAACTTTTGAACAATATCACCAAATCTTCAAAAGGGCGGCTACAGGCTAACAGAAAACGTTCTTTTAATTTGTTAAAGTTCCGCGAGGGTGGAGATAGACCGGATCGTCTGAGGGCCACCTGTGTATGTGAGCGATTGTGTGTTAAAGTTCCGCCACTGTTTATAAAATAATTTTTGTTTTTAATATTTAAGTCGGTGAGTTTTGTGTTAGTTGATGATATTTGCTTTTTACAAATAAACAGACCGAGAGAGAGAGAGAGAGAGAGAGAAAGTGGTTGGTTATATTCAGTGACCTTTCAGGGTTCGGTTCTCAGAGGCTGCTGCCTGCCTATTTATGTTTAGGCCTGGGAATTTATTTATTCAGATGACCCAGGGAACGGATTTAGAATTAATTTCCTCCTCCTCCTCTTCTATACGGCCTTACATCAATATTATCAGATTTTTCATTTGCGCAGGTACAAAATTAAATATATGTGCAAGTCGGATGTTCAGCATCTGGGTAATCCAAAATTTTGCAGAATTCTAAAAGGAACGCAAAACAAAAATACCCTCTAGGAAAGCATTGGCTATCTTTTTGATTTTAAATTTAATAAGAGACAGCAACAAAATGATTCCCCTTTTAGTTACCCCTGGCATTGTTGGCATTCGGGTCAGTTTCCCAATTCCCTGGGAGGGGAAGCCTTTTTTCTTTCATAAGAAACGAAAAAATAAATTTATTCCTAACAAATAATTATAATAAATTTTATCAGTTAATATTGAAAATAATCCGGACATCTCAGAGCTTAGATGCGCCCTCTAAAACGTTAAAACTCCTTTAAAAACATTTCTAACTCATTGAATATTCCTGCAATCGAAAAGCCATATTACTTAAAAAATAAAAGCAACCACCTGAATTTTATCACTGAAGGATTAACAAACCAAGAACTCTACAAGTTTCCCCCACTTCGAACAATAGTTTTTCTCTTCCTTTTTTTTTTTTTTTTTTCATTTCATATTTGAATGTTAGGGCCCTCAGGAACTCAGGAGTAACGGATCCAATCTAAAATCAAAAACAAATTAGACCCATATCACTACCAAAGGTCAAATAACAAATCAAGAAAACTCACAAATAAATAAATAAAAAAATACTTAAACATATAAAACTTAACAAATCATTTCGGATTTGCTCCAATCTAGCTATGACTAGAAACTAGAGAATATGATCACAATAATTATCTTAATTTTAACTTTATATACAATTTTTTAATTTTTAATGTTATTTTGCTACAACGTTTCAATATTCTTATTTAGATCTAGTCACCTTTTTAAATCATTACGTGTCAAGAGTTGATTTTTTGTCCTGCGTCATAACACCGTCAAAAAATTGATTGAGAATGCTTTCAAACAGATTAATAATAACTAAGAACAAGGACAGATATAAAGCTTGATGTTTGTTCATATTTTTATAATAATATTTGTTTTTTTTTTTTTAAATGCAAATCCGTAAATGGATTTTTCGACCACCCTGTACATTATTTCCAGGGGGGGGGGTGAAGCTACTTGGCAAGGCACATTTATCCCTTCCTCGCGAGTATTATTCTATAAAAATGTAATTTTTCTTTTCTCTGTCTCCATTCTAAGAAGCTGACTAGTATTAAAAATTGAGAGGCTTTCTTTGCCTAGAAGCTGTAATAATTCATTAAGTTTCGAATGCTCGTTTTAGTAAAGCCCCTTCAAATTCAAGGGTTAATAAGTGACAAAGGATCTACTGTAGTAGATTGCTAGCTAGGCTAGGGTTAGGAGAGGAGGGTCATTATGTTGTAGAAAGGGCAAGATTGCTCTCTTGCTTGCTTCGCTCCCATCAACGGATTACTATTACATCCATAATTGAAATTCTTGCAGAAGCTTATCTTTTTTTTTTAAATTATTTTGCATTTAAAATAAAGAATGTCTAATGTTAAAAAAATAATAATGATAACGATTAGGGTAGAACAAACAATCATTTGCTTTCACTCTCTGCGATAAAGTTACTATAATAATCTATATATGACTGGATTCAGCATTCAATAGAAAATAAATTTACCAATTTCCTCCCCGGGATGGGGAGGAGGATAAGTGTTAGTACATTTCAAAGAAAATATTTTAATCAAAATTTAAAAACTCATAAAATTTTGTTCATTTTTAAGACGTTGCCAGCTCCTAATAATGATTCATATATTTTTGGATACATTATTTCATCCTCTTTCTGTTGCCATTCTTCTATTATCCCTTCGTTTACGAATTAAAATACTTTTTCTCAGTTTTTAACCTGCATGTGACGGAGTTGAACCAAAATTTGGAGATACGCAGACCATGTCCCCCCCCCCAATCTGCAATAAAAGAAGATGACGTCCTTTCTCTCTCACCCCCTCTTTGCTTTTGCTCTTATAAAGGAGACATTTCAAAATGGAGACGTATCCGCCCCGGAGCAGAAGAGAGGATGTCTGTCTGTCTGTGAATTCCCGGCCACAAGGGGACCGAGAGAAGAGAGCGGAGCAACACACAATAGGCGCCCTTAACAAGACATTTCGCAAAAGAAAAACATCGACCAAAGAGAGAGAGAGAGAGAACCACTATAATAATAAAAATAATACTAAAAAAAGAAAAAAATAATAATAAATATGGACCTGGCAAATGGGACGTCAATACCCAATTCCATTGTTTCTCAACATGTGGGCCGCTAAGGCATGAAAAAAGGGCAAAAATAAGTTTTTTTTTTTTTTTTTGATTTTCTTAAAAAAATTATGGTACCAATATTTATTTATTCTGTGGGGAGCTGAGTTATTATTCCAAAGAAAAAAATATGTAAACACTGTTGTGACTAAACTAAACGCACTTATCTACCGTAAAATCTCAAGTATAATACTCACTTTTTTTTTTTTTTTTTTACTAATTTTATCACAAAATAAAAGATCGTTTTTTTTTCTCTCAACAAAATTGTTGTTTCAATAAAAAAAAAAAAAAAAAGTGAGTATTATACTTGAGATTTTATGGTACTTAGATAAAAGAAAATAATGTGATGTGATGTGTCACACCAGGTTTTTTGTGTCGACATATTTTTTTTTTTTTAATTTCTTAGGTCATTATTTTATTTTCTTGGAGATATTTAGGAAAAAAAAAACTTTCAAACAAAAGTTGCTCTAAACAATTTTTGTTTGATTCTTGTCTTCTTGGAGGAATTTCAAAAAAACAAGACAAAAGACTGATTGTAGGTGTCTAAAAACTGTTCAAAAGAGCAAAGAAGCGCTTTTATTAAATAAAATGTACGAGTTGCGCAGCCCGCCTTCGGCGAATTTATCTTAAACCATAAATTGGCTTTTTTTTTTTGATATTTTCATATTGAAATATCTATTGATGATGGAGACGGATTTCCCGTCCCATAGGCACTTAGGCTATCACGAATTGGCTGTTACTGAGGGAGGAGATTATCTCCTCCTTTCCTACCCCAGGAGGAGACTTTGGGCAAAGTTGAATAATTTTTTACCGCAAGCCGGACTCGACGCTATCCATCTTTGCCAATCCCATCCTGGAAATATTTTAAAGCCAAATTCTAAACTATTTTATCGATAATGCTTAAAATTCTCAATCTTTTAACCCTAAATACGTCTTTGTAAGTCTATTTGATTAGGAGTTATTTTATTTTTAGTAAAAGGTCAAGGTCAGAATGGTTTTAAATAGATAGAAGACAAAAGATAAATAACAAAAAAAAAAAATTTACTATATACTTAAATAAAAAAAATTAACATGAAATACATTCAAGAATTAGGGTTTACGATATTATTTGGATCCAACTTGACAGAAATGAAGCTGCTCTCTCTCTCTCTTTTTTTCTTATCAAAGGTGATAAATGCCGGATGATCCCGTTGACAACGTTATCTTAAGATGTGTTGATAGTGAGAGTTTGTCTCGGTAGCCGACATGGCCAATCTCCAGATCCAGAAGGTTAGTTTCCAATACAAATGTGTTGAGACAATGACAAGAGATAGAAGATGGCTATTGGTGAAATTATTATTATTTTTTTTTTTTTATTGTTTTCATGATTTCATCCTTTTGAGTAAAAAAAATACATATCTTTTACTGATTTAGCTACAGACTTGAAGAAGAAGGCAGTTGCCTGAGGATATCGAATCTTCCTGATTCGACTGCTAGCTGTTGAATGATCTCGTCATCTTCAGATCGCCAATTTGAGGGAGAGGAAAAAAAAGGAAAAAAAATTTTGTCTTTTTTAAAATGTGAAATAAAACGTGATATAAAAATTAGAATTCATTTTTTTTTTTTTTTTTTTTAAATAATTGCTTTTATTTATTTTTAATAAATTCAGCAGAACCCATAAAAAAAAAAAGGACTAAATTCGATTATTGCGAAATATCGATATTACATAGATATATATTACTTGTATAAAAACACGAGTGTAAGTTAAATTCAATATCATATTATATAAATAAGATGTGTTTACATTTAAAAATATTTTGCTTTCGTCAGTGTTTGGGTTCGATGTGCCTTGGAAGGAGATGATTCGTATTGTGGTGGCCACAATTGTATATTCTTTAACATTATTATTATTATATAGTTTTTCAAGATGGAGGAATAAATTGAACCGGATTCCAACTCTTTTTATTTCCCCTCTCATTTCAAATAATTTTTTATATCACCCAATTCCTCATCTTCTATTCATTTTTGTTTTACATTCGTATTTTGATTTTTTTTTTTTTTTATAATGTTAATGTTATGTGATGATCACATCGTCTCTCTGTTTATTTATGATTTAAATGCACTTGTTGCATAATCCCTATTGCATCAACGATGATTTCAAATTAAAAAAAATAAAAAATAAAATATACCAAATGATCGTTTCATCATCATCAATTTAATAATAAAATATAGAGAAGAAATGCATTCAAATATGACCGCCCACTCCTTGGAAATCATGAATTTGAGATTAAGAAAGTATGAATGCATCCGATCTATTGACGGACTAAAATAAAAATAAAATAATTAAATCTTACATTTATGATTCTAGAAAAATTTGCATTTTGTTTTGTGTTATATTTCCCACTCTTTAGAATTTGGAAATATGGCAGGGATTCCATTAAAATTTGGTGAGAATCGGATCAACGATGTTGGAAATATGGTCTGAATAGAGAATTTCCAATACAAAATATTGTTTATTTCAAATACGACAACTAGTTATGTTCTGCAAGCAGTCATATATCAGTTTTAATAATAATAATAATAACGTATTGATTACGAATGATAACATTTTTCGAAAAAAAAAAAAAAAAAAAATTATCTCTCAATGCCAGTCAACGAATTTCGATAAAGCATTACGTAACTTAAATCGAGGGTTGGCTTTTATATTTCGGGATTGCGATAGATTTGCTGACGCTTCTATCGTAAAGTTTGACATTTGTGATGGTCTACGTACTTAGAACGTATTGACATACGAACGTTATTTGTGCAGTTTACAATAACTTGAAATGGGAATTAAATCGTGAACATTTCCGAGCGATTATTTTTTACAATTTTAAACGTGGATTAAGCCAACAACAGTGCATCGATGAACTTAATATGATGAAGCTCCATCAAGGACTACTGTTTGTCGATGGTTCAATCTTGGCCGTAGTTCTATTAAGAACGAATTTCTTGAAGGTCGTCCAAAATAATCGGTTGTTATTCCGGAAAACATTGATGCTGTGCGTGAACTGATACTGCAAGATCGTCATATGATTGAGGTACATTGGGTATTAGTGGGACCAGCTTACATTCAATATTGCATCAACAAAAAGATTTGTTTCCCGAAATATAAAAGGCAACCCTCGTAAGCGTACTCTGATAAAAAATAAAATTAATTAAATAATAATCAATCCCTTTTGCTCACGAGAAAGTATAAAAAATTAAGTGAATATAAAATGAATCAATATTTTTTAGTAATAATAAACTCTTTACATAAATGGTTAATGTTGATTTTTTTTAACTCAATCAAATAAATATGACGCGAGACTTTCCCAAGAAACCACGATTATCCGGACTTTTTTCAATCTTTTTTCGACATCTGAGGCTATTTAAACTTTTTTATTTATTTTTAATTGGTAGCCAATATAATATAAATGTTGCTCAGCTCGGGCAGCGAACTATTGGCCTGTGGAACGTGAGACGAGACCTCTACCTCTGCCCCAAGGGGCAAGGCTATTATCTGGAATTAATGGGACAAGGGGACGTCCGGATAATCAAATTCAAATAAAAAATTGAAAAAACAATATGAATATAATAAAATAGACATATATAATAATTAAATGCGAAGAATGCTGGCTGGATAATGTAGTATTCAGGGTTTTTCTTTTTGTAGACAGCCAAAAGAAAAAAAAAAATTTTTATCTCTTTTGCACACGCCTGTTCTTCCCATTCAGCACTCTATATACAACCTGCTTATTACTAATTGTTAATTATAAAACAAAACAATAAAAAATGCAGGACAACAATTATTCTGAGCTCTAGAAATTACAACGCCCAGATGAAGGCCGAAGCGTGCAAAAGAAATAAAAAAGTTTAAAAAAATTTTTTTTTCTTCTTTAGGTTGCCTGAAAAAAAAAAAGAAAAAAAGAATATAAAGCATATAAATATGTACATATAAAAAATTATGGAGTCCCATAGCTAGCTTTTCAAGAAATGGCTAATTCTTCTAAACTTTCCTATCATTCTTCTTCTTCAATTGCCCTTCGGTATAATAACAATAACATATACGACTGATAGAAGAAACAAGCCGGTCCGTTGCACAGCCTGACGTTTGGGGTTGGGGAAGACTGGTATAGAAGAAATTCCATGCTTAGTTTGGGTAACTCGTGGTCGCCAACCTCGTAAGCTTCTTAGCCTCCTGGATCCAGACGACTTAAAGGATTATAAATAAAATTTCGCTTCAATCCGACGTCTCTAGAACGACACACACACACACACACACACACTCAGACGAGATTGTCTGAAATCAAACGAAATTTGATTGGACTCTCTCAATATATTAATAGATGCCTGTCTTCTCCCTCTCTGCCCCTATTGTACAGCAAGGTATGCCAAAGCATCACATGCGTCACTAACTTCCTCGCCAAAGTCAACAAAATAAATAATTGTGGCCACCACAAAACTGACCTTTTTTTTTTTGTCTTTTTTGGAATCTGAGGCTATTTAGACTCGCTGGGATTCGGACTCCAACTCCAAGGGAAGCAACACTTAAAAATAAATACAAATCATTTCCTGGCTGAGAGGTTAGAGGTTCAATATCCATTCCATGAGTTCTTCCGTACCAATACCAATATTTTTTTTTACTTTTCATACTTTTTTAAACGTTACCGGTTCTTGTATTCACTACCAATTTTTGTATAGGTATTATTTTTACAATACCCTTGCTTATACCGATACTTTTGTGATATCGCAACATCCCTAATTAGAGCTATTGATACCTAAAGTCAAGGGATGTGGATTGAAACTAACAAATGAAATTAGCGCTTTATTTATAAATTCTCTTCAATTATTAAAATTAATAACACGCTGACTCTGAGGAAAACAAAGATGTGAAAAGGGCCCATTTAGGAAAACTAGATAACGAAGGGTCCAGAGAGGGGTGAGCCCACTGCGCGGCCCGTCGAATAGAATTTACAAGCGCATAACTTCTCCACTTTCTTTTTCGACGGTTAGTATGTAAAAATCACAAAAAATAGGTATGATTACAATACCTCCGTATAAAAAATATCCACTGCCCTCTGGAATAAAGAATAAATGTGTTGAGAGTATAAATCTCCCCCTTTCGAAGGAATTTATTCAAATTTAAATGAATAGAATAAAGACCCCTGATCATTGGAAGAGGTAGAGGTCTGGCTTCATGAACTTCCCGTCCTGAGCTATAAAATTTACTTAAATTATATTGGCTAACAATTAATTCAAATAAAGATGTGGCCGAGTGAGAAGAGCGTTTTCTCTCTCTCTCTCTCTTTCTTATGTGCCAAAACGCATAAATCATCATAAAGGAAGGGACTCAGAGCGAAACAACACTCAATTCAATTAATTAACAAATTTTAGTGCCGTTCGTCTCACACCTGACCATCATTCCTTCTTTCTAAAATCAAAAAAAAAAAAAATCATTATAGCGGAAAAAAAAAAAAAGAAATGTGTTTCGAAGGAGACACGAAAAGGTGCAACTCCTTTCTATCGAGGGTGAAAAAATTGCCAATAGAAAGAGGATGATTCTGTAGCCAAAAATATTGTCCGATGATTATGACCGAGGTGGCAACGTCTTATAAATGAATAATAACTCCAGATGAAAGATTTATTCTCTATCCAGTCATATATAGATTATTATAGTAAACATTTAGAAGAGATGAAAAAATTTTCATTTATCGAATCGTCTGAAGCATATATTGAATTTTTACAATAAAAAAAGTTTTGAGTTAAATAATTAAAAAAGAAATCAGACGCAGTTAATTTTTTCAATAACTTTGAGCTACAAATGCAAAAAAAAAAAAAATTGACTCATAGAATTGTGTGTGTAGGGAATGAATAAAATCAAAAGGCTTTTCAATCAGTCAATTATATAATCCAGGTGGCGTTTTTTGTGTATGAAGGCTCGTTTACTGGTGATTAAGGCCCGGTGCACACGGAATGTCGCCTCACAGGGCTCGCGTCAGCAGGCAGGGCCGGCCAAAAGGGAGGTGCAATGCAATTGTAGAACGAGATGAAGTTTTACAAAAGGAATTTACTTTTTCAACGTTGATAATGATTCTGTTATTGATGAAAATATACACAATTAGTATTTTAAATTAATCACTAATGATATAAAAACGTTAGAAAGCCGCTCAAGGGGATTTGAACAAATAAAAATCTTGTTACAAGAATTGATCATGGGCGAAAATGATGTAAAAAAAAAAGAACAAGACAACAATTACCATCCTCCCCCTGAGAGGTTAAAGATATTGATATTGTCGATTTTGGTAACCTTCAAAGTCAAGAGATGTGAGTTCGGATCCAATGAAAATTTATTTAAATCAATAGGAAACCATTTGATGTAAATAAATATGCCTGAATTTGTAACGTAAAAGCATTATTTAAAAGTCTTTATGGCCCAAGATGCCGAAAAAACAAAACAAAGACAGAATTGTCATATAATCTATTTACAAATTAAGTTTTTTTTTTACGTTTCCAGAAAATGCAGAGTGTTCTTTTAGCAAATTAAATAAAAATAAAAATAAAGAATTATCTTCGAAATGAAGAACGTTTAAACGCACTTGCACTCAAAAAGAAAATTGTAAATGATTAATGACATGGCTGAAAAAAAAAATCGCATATTTAAATAAATACATATGTCGAAATAAACGTTCTTTTTTTTTTTAATTCATTAAAAAAGAAAAAATTCGGGTTTTTTGCAAAATAGTTCCTTTAAAAGAGTGAAAGAATCCTGATCGGTTAAGGAAGACGCAAAGGATAAAATAACTTTTTAAATTTTTTTCTGATGATTAAGTTTGTATAGAGATGTAAAACTCTGATTCTCGCCAGGCTACAATAGAAAGTCGATTATCCGGACAGAGGGAGCTCAGCCTTTTTAAGCTCTGACAGAGAAGAAAAGCAAACGAAAATTAGCGATTTCTTTGAGGCGTCATAATTTTTTTAATTATGTTTATTTTATTATATAAATTACACTTAACTTGTCATCCCATTTTGTTTTTTTAGTCTTTTTTAGTCGGCATCTGAGACCATGTAGACTTTCTTTTTTTTTTTTTTTCATTTCTTCCTTTGACCAACCGCCATAGGATATTTACAAAATACATAATGCATTAAAAGACTTTATCAAATACAAAAACATCAAAATTTAAATAATATTTATATGTAAATGTAAAAATATAAAGTTAACAAAAATAAATCAAATTAAAAAAAAAAAAAATTAAATACATATAGACTCTAAACAATTACTATTATTAATATATATTTATTACAATACAAATTATCCAGGGATATTTATTTACATTCAAATGATATAAATAAATTTTCATCTGATCCGAACCCACATTTCTTGACTTTT
>JAAAKE020147592.1:0-12946 GCA_010014785.2 Anisolabis maritima | reverse complement strand
CCGTCTAAGCTCGAGTACTCGTGGCAGCTTTCCAGATGCTTCCCAGTTATAGAAAGAAAGAAAACGTTCAGGTGGAGTCCCTCATGCCGCATAAAACATGATGATGATTGAACTAGTGGCGCCAAAATAGAACCGAAATATCGCTCCTGTTCAAATAAATGAGTTGGCCTACAAACTCCGTTTTGTTCTTTTTCTCTCTTTTAGGACCTACTTAGGGGCATAAGTCCTGGATGGCTAGATCCAATTAAGCCTCTGAACGAGATATAGAGTATACTAAGAGGGCAGGGCGGAAAGTGTAAGCATGCTCCCTTCCGATTCTTTATTGGTCTTCTTTTCTTGCCAAAATTTCAGAGCCGGTAGGCGCCTGTCGTTGGAGGAGAAGGAGAAATGTCAATCTTAGCTCTAGTAACACCAACTTTTTTAAATTCAATTCAAAATTGTTTTGGAATCAATAATGGCCAGTCAGGCAGACCGAAAAGAGAAAGAAAAAAGAAAAGTGAAGATAACAGGCCATATTTCCTTTATTCGAAGGAGCGAAATTTCGGTACTTAGATTGGGACCATCCTCAGGCTCACACCAAGTTAAAAATTTGTTTCTCAGGTAGCATGACGTGCTCCACTTGAGACGACTTGGTAATGTTTAAATTTATTTTAATTAATGTATATATAAAACCTAAGAGAGCTCAAGGAGAAAGATGAGAGAGTGGGAGAAGTGGAGAAGAAAGGAGAGATAACTCATTAAAAAAATTAAAATATTCAACTCGAAGCCTTTAAAATGTTCAAATAATGAGCTCTGATATTGCTTACGTCCTTTTTAAAATTGATGGTTTTGTATTTGTTTTGGCATATATATATAGCGCTTCTAAGATAAGCCTTTTGGCAGAATTTTTTTCATTGTCGAGAGCTTCTGGTGTGCGAAACATTTTTTTACCCATTGTTATGTTTGACTCACAGAGAAGGCTGGAGCACCTCATGCCACATGAGAAACAAATATTTACCTTTGTATATGTGAACTAAGGAGGTGATATACATACATTGTATTTTTAAATGATTAAAAAAATTTGTATTTAGCAACTGAATTAAAAATCAAACTTTGTATAAAGATTTGTCGGCCTCCAAACACAATGAATATATCAAAGCAGATTTCGTCTGCCTTCGTTAATCCAGAGGGAATAGAGCAGCTTGGAAAGCGAATTTTTTACTTTCTCCTACATATATATGAAATATATAGTATGAAAGTATTGCGATCGCAAAAAAAAATCGATGTCAATATTTCAACAGAAATACAAGTTTTGACCTTCCTCCTTCCACGCACCTCGGTCAAAGAAAACTAATACTGATGTACTTTTTTAGTTTTTTCCATTTTCTCCAAATTTGCTCTAACAATTTTGATTAAAGTTCATAAATCGATCAGGTTGGTGTAGAAAATATTTGCGGCTTTTGCTTACTGAGATCATAACTTCTAGAACTCCAGAATTCTATGCAAATGGAATCAATAGACTTGTTTCTTATTGGCGAGAGTTTATAAATAATTATTTATTTATTTAAATAACATCATATCTTAAACTCTTCAAAATCGTTGGATCATTCAGGCCACTTTAGGCATGAAAAAGTTTTGGGATATGCGTTTAGTCACACAAGATTTTTTATTCTTTGACTTACATTTATATTTTTTTTCTCTTTTATTAGTGATTAGCAATACAGTCACACTTTTTGCAATATATGAATGATATAATTAATTAAGAATGTTTATAATTAGGAATATCAAATAATTCAATATTAAAACAAGTGGTCAAAATTAATGATAGTAATAGATAATAATAAGTGGTTTATTAAGAGTGTATAGTTAGGCTTACTAAAACAAAAACAATACAAGTATAGCAAATGTAAAAACAAAATCAAGGCAACATTAGCAAATGATTCTTTGTTCGAACTTCAATTTGGAGGATTTGACAAATGGTTCGTTAGAATTATTTAATATCATAATTAAAGTTAGGAGATCTCGGAAATGTTGCTTTTTGTTTTGAGCCTTTTTGGCACCTTGGAACTTAGAGAATTTAAACGATAGAGATATATACCATATATATATATATATATATAAACTTATTACGATTCATGTCATCCAGGTATATTTATTTAAATAAATTTAATTTAAATAAATTTTCATAGATTGCCTGGGATCTGAACCTTTTGCGAGGCTTTTAAGGTTATCATTATTGGCAATGTCAATATCTCAAACCTATTATATACTATTGTCTGCTATTTCTTATTTTTTTTATTTAAAGTCTTTTTCGGCATCTAAGGTTATTTACTCCGTCCTTATTAATTTAAATCACTTGGTAGCCAAGATAATTTAAAATATTTATGTCGCTCAGAACGGGAAGCGAACATCTGACCTTTGGCACATGAAGCCCAGACCTCTTGCTCTGTACCAAGGGACAAATACTATTACTTTTAAAAATGTATATTCTTTGATTTAACGATTTTTTATTTTAAACTATAAAATAAACAAACCAACTTGATTTAAAAAAAAATTTAGATTATTTGTAAACTTCTTCATTTCATTTGGACCGTATAGGTTCACGTGCCGGGATATCCGAGGTGCTTTCGTGCACACACCTCAAGCCCTCCTGACTACTGGCCATAGCCATTCCATCAGCATCCCGTGAAGTTACTTTATTTCCGATCTCTAACTCCTCCTCCTATATTCATTTATAGCTAGCTAACTACTCCTATATCTAATTCCACCCGGTCCCTTCTTTCCAATCTAATCTATCTAAGTTAGGTTGTCCTAGTTTGAGGACTCTCTTGCAAAGAGTGCATCATTGAGAGGGAATCCTTCTTTACGTCCCCTTCCATAGGACGGAGGTCACAGCAACTCCCTCTCCTCGTAGAGTTGCCTGAGGGCTCTAGGTGGGATCCAGTGTTCGAATCCAAGGCATACTTAAATATTTTAATTTTTTTGAAATCTCTCCTGTCCTTCATACAACCCCGATCTCCTGTGCAGAACAACACCCTACCGATTCCTCTCCGGAGCTTTCAATTAATCTTTTTATATACTGGTAATTGTAAAGGCGTAATGATCTTTAGCCAACCGTCACGAGTAAAAAAAAAATCTAGGCATATTTCCCACAATTTTAAATTGAAAATAAATTTATTCATTTACATTCAGTTCTTTTTTGGCAATGAATACAAGTTTTCTCTCTATCATAATTGTTAAATGTTTTCCAACTCGGGAGAGAAACATTTCCTCTGTCATGTCACAATCAATCAATAAATATGGAATATTCTCCTTAGCTCATGGGACAATAAATCACTCAGCCTAAAACAATAGGGTGCTGCATTGTTCCCTTGGCTGATTGACTGACTGACTGACTGATGATGATAATGATGATCCTCTAATGATGTTTCTTCTTCTTTTTAGAGAGAAGCTCATTTAATTTCTCCCCTCTAGTAAGTTTTATATATTTCTAAGAGATAGAGAAACGCTTTCCCCTCTCTATTAATTAAATACACTTAATTTTTTTTTGTCACTCTTCCACTTCTTCGAATTATAAAAGAGAGATGTTAGACACGCAAACATCATATTTTATAAATTTAAATATCGCTTGAGAGTCCGAACAGTTTTGATTTATACACATAGATACATATTTTACATTGATTCAAGATTCGTGGAGTGCATTTAAATCAGAAGAACGACAACAAAAGCGCTTATAAAGGATGATGTCTTTGTAAACAAAAATATAAGGAATAAATGAAAGAGATCAGGCCAATATCTAGAGAGCTTTCAGCGAACAGTGAAATTATGAACCGTTTTCGATGAAATTTCTTGATTACTTTTTTCAAATTTACTTTTCTCTAATAAATTTTTGTATTTCGAAGAAGAATGAATATGTTGTATTTAATTTGAAATGAAATGGCAATTGTGAACAGGAAGCTCACGATAGGCCCCTTGACAACAGGCAGATTTGAAAGGGGTTTCAAATTTCCATCGTAGTTTCAAATCTTTTTTTAGCATCTGAGGCCATTTATAATTAGTCTTTATTTATTTATATTAATTAGTAGCCAATATTATTTAAATAAATTTTTGTTGCTCATGATGGGAAGTGAGCCACTGACCTTTGGTTCATGAAGCGAGACCTCTACTTCTACTCTAGGGAACATGGCTAATGACCCCGATCTTCAGAATAAAGTGAAAAGAAAAGAAATTGTAGAATTTAGTATATATTCTCAAAATAAAAAATTGTTTTCAGGGGTCGGTATCTATTCGCCTAGCATAAATAGTACTTGCATTAAAATTTTGATTTTTTAAAATTTGATAAATTTTATTAATAAAAAGGAAGACAGTATCAGTTCAAAATATTTTTTAAAAAACAGCAAATTAGAAAAACTCCTTTATCACTAAAGTGAAAGATCTAGAAATTTCAAACAAAATAAACAAAATAATAGCCTCTGTTTTCTTTATAAAAATTTTTTGGAAAAATCGTTGAGGATTTCTGATTCTAACTTGAGAATATCTAGCAATTGGAAATATATTTCGAATAATGTTAACAATTTTCTAGAAGTAAATATAAATTTAAAAATAGTTAGGTTAGAGAAGAGTATTCACCTTAACTCTCAACTTAATATATTCATATAAAAATTTTATTAAGCAGAGGATATTTTCTTATTATGACGAAATCATAGTCCATATTTAGAAGATTTTATGATTTTCACGGCAGGTTGTAAAATGAAAGAAAGATTGAAAGACATACCTTCAGAAGAGAGACAGAGAGATTAAAGCATCAAGACTATTTAGCCTAGCAATAGAAGAAGAATGCATGCAATTAATGAACTAGTGGAAAAACTTGAGAACTAAAGAAATAACGAAAGAAGATGTTGATTCAAATTTCTCTTGTATTCTTAAAGATCAAAAGATTAAATGTTGTCTTTCCTCTAACAACCGAATGGGAAACTTGATGATTTTTTTAACTTTACCAAAAATATCATTTTCCTAATTATAAAAGATATAAAAAATTTTTCCAACAGAAATCTTTCAAAATGATGATGATTATAACATTGTAGAAGAGATTTTTACTTGAAATTCACGTAAAGAATCAGTTGGTTGTGCCAAAAGTGATTGCACTACTCCCTGGATTGGTCTATACGAAAATCTTGTGTCATTTTTGGCATCGATATTTTTGTCTCTTGATTAGCTTGTGTTGGCTTTCTATAATCGCTTATAAATTTAAATAACTGGAAAACTATTAAAAACAATGCCCCAATGAAGAAATTAGAAAAAAAGACGTAAAGTTTGAAAAAATAAAATGATAAGAAGAATAAATTCCATAAATGCAGACGGAAAATCACTGAGGGAGTTAGAAATTTATGAGATTGTTTTTAAAATAAAATAAAAATAAAAGTCTTGATAAAGTTCAGCTAAAAGGAAATTTAAAAAGGCTGCATAAATTAATGTTGTTAAATGGATCTCTGGCTTCAGACCCCGAAAGATGAAAAAAACATAATCAATAAATCTTCACGGTAAAAAAAAAATATCCTCCAGTTTGCTACTTTTGAAAATTATTATATTATATTAATCAACGAGAGAGAAATATTTTTCTTTTGCACCCTCCTTTATCTAAAGTGAATTTTTTCATTTGCTTAATTTTAATAAAATTAAAAAACACTTAAGAAAATTTCAAAAAACATTCCAGATCCAAGCTTAAAGTTTCTGAAGAAAAAACTTTCTTTTAAATATTGAAATTACCGTTCAAATCAGAATATTATTATTGTTGTAAAGAAGATAAATAAATGAATAATGAGAATTTAAAGTTAAAAAGGTGACCTGTTGGACGCCATCTTGAAAAATGGCGACAAAAATTCAAAATTTTTTTTTTTAATATATAAAAAATAAGAGAAAAAAATTCTAATAACATTAGAAACGAAGATTTAAATAATTTGAAGTGGTTTTTCTTCTTTGTTTTCTTTTCAAACATCCTCAATAAGAAAGAGAGAGCGAGAGAGATAATAAAAATAAATATCGTTAGTGTGGTTATTTTATTATTTGTTTACCTCTGGGATCAGCCAGCTGGCTGGCACTTCGCCTCGCTGGTGAAGAGGCCAAATTGTTCGGCCAGGGCAAATCGGACAGAACCATCATGTTTGAGAAAGTATTGTAGGTGTACAGGACAGACACTGTGATCACACTCTCAACATATAAAAACACACGAGGAGAGAGAGAGAGAGGAAAAGAGAGGAGAGCAAACACTACAGACGCATCCGCCGCGAACGCTTTATCTCAACTGCTGACCAAGAAGCGAAGAAACCAGCAGCTTAAAAAAGAAGAAGACGGAGAGAAGAAGAAGAAGATGAAGAGAAAAGCCAGCAGGTAAAGCAGGCTCACTCAGACACATTCACATTTACTGGGATACAGAGAAAGAGAGAGAAGCAACCATGAGAAAAGAAGAGAGCGAGAGGCTGCAGAGGAAGAAAGGATGCCAAAATAAAAAAGAAGAGAAGTGAGAGAGGAGATTTCTTTGTTGTTGTTGTTGTTGTTGTTTTTTGAAGGAAAGGCGTCTCAAGGACTCCCCTTCGAAGATATATCAAAATGACACAAAAATACAAATTGATATCCCCCCTCCATTTCCATTCTATGAAGATATAAATATTTTGATCTGTATCTATTAAAAGAGAGATGAATATTAATTAAATAAAGGAAAAAAAATAGGGAGAAATTTTAAATAGTCATCAAATGAATTAAATATGAGCCGCCGAGAGTTAGTCCGTGTCTCGTTGTTGAATCATTAATAAATAATTTATTTTAAATATTATACGGACCTAGTTGCAGATTTTTGCAAACTAATAAAAAGCTTATGCGATTTTTGTGTCTTTTTATCTTACCGCTTAACTGAAGACAGATATGAACTCAGCTCAAAATGAGAAATCGTTTAACCGGGAGGGGGGCTACTATAAATAGAAAAAATTTTGGTCACGTGTTCCACTTTTGGTTAGAAAAAATATAGTGCACATCTACGGACTATGTCTGATTATATGGTCAGGCCATTTGGACAATTAGGCCACGTTAAATGACATCACAGTTTCGTTTTTCACCAAAGATCAATTTTCTTAATATTACTATTATTATTAGGACCAACAACCGTCTAGTTACAAATATATATTATAAACCATTATTACGTTTGAGCGAACCTTCACCGATCGGGTGACCTGGTTCAGAGGGGAAGCAGGAAGAGGGGGAGAAGATGTGCCAGCCTTGGCTTTGGGTCACTCTTGGATGTTATTCATTTGAGTGAGGGGTTCTTATAAATTGCTCTGTTTTATAAAATAGATATCTGTCAAAAGAATGATTATTTTTACAGTCTTTAAAAAAGACTATGTCGTAGAATCCTCTAGGTCTCACACACCGTTACAAACTGCGCCGAATGATTGATGACTAAACACTGACTCTCGATATATACGCACTTATCTTAATATCTTTTTAGAAGATATTTTGCTCATCGTGTCTCTTTGGGTCTTTTATTTATTTTCAATATCCAAATTAATAAATGGAATTTTACAAAAAATCCCAATTTATATTGAAAAATTTCGGAATGGATTTAAATAATTTTCTATATTAGAGAGCAGTCTCCCACGTGTGTCGGGAGAGAGCAGCTCAGGCGGCTCATAAAATATCCAATTCTACTTGATAAATTTCCACCATCATTATTTTGGGTGAGGGAAATCCAATGGATGTTTCAACTTCTGGCTCAGAATTAACTTAAAATTTGAAAATGAAAAGAAGTGTTTTTTATTTCATCCTTTTAAGAACAACGTTTCAGCGTTTCTTCAGGTCTGAAAATAAAATACAGGCATTGTAAATATATAAACCTCAAAACCTATATCTTTTGTTTCTTCTTAATGGAACATGAAATTCAAAATCATCAAATTTCATAATTTTTTACCTATTATTAAATTTATTATTTTCGGATTTCATGTTCCATTAAGACGAAACAATGCCCAATTACTTTTGAGGGGAATAATATATACATGTATTGTTTTATACCTAGCAAGTATAATATCTCGAGACCTGTCCCTTGGTGTAGAGATCTGGCTTCATGTACCAAAGGTCAGTAATTCGCTTCCCTTCCAGCAACAAAAATTTATTTATATTATATTGACTACAATTGGTATAAATAAATACGGACGGAGTCTAAATGACCTCAGATGCTGAAGGAGCTTAAAAAAAAATTAATAATAATATCTTGAACGCAAAAATTGTACTTTTCTTGAGAGTGGCCCAATCTTTAGAAACGAGGTGGCAGCCAAGAAAATTAAATAAAAAATCTTATTTAATTTTTAGCGTCATTGTCAACGTTTCGGACACAAATCGTGTCCATCATCAGGACAAATAAATGCCAATAGTTCGTGATGTTTCGAAACTTTACATTTATATTATTATATTACAATAATATATATTGAGATTGCAATAATATAAATATAAAATTACAAAACCTCACGTACTATTAACATTTAATTGTTCTGATGAAGGACACGATTTTAACATTTAAACATTAAATAAGATTTTTATTTCCTTGGCTGCCATCTCGTCTCGCGTTTTAAGCCATAATTTAAAAAGCGTACTTGCAATGCTGAGGATTTATTGCAATAGAATTCTTTTCTCTCTATTAAAATATTTTAAATATAATTCCAGGATGTATAACGTTAAATAGAGAATTAATCTTTCTTATTTTTAATAATTTTTGTTTAATATATTCACAGGCGGGTTTATTTTTAGACTCGCATATGATACCGAAACGTTGTACGTTGTATGTGAAAAAATCAAAAGACTTCATCATTTTCTTTTCAGTCTTTATTAACTAATATCCTTAAATTATAAATTTTACAAAAATTAGAAATGAATTAAAGCAACCAATTAGCTGAACAGATTAAAGAAGCGGATTCTGTGAATTTTAAAATTTTTATTTATCAAGAGAAATGCTCGAAGGATTTCGTTTCTCGTCCTGAACGATATAATTTATTTAAATTATATTGACTTCCAATTAATTTAAATAAATATGGAGGGATAACAGTTTTTCGACTCTAATTCACTTTATCTTATTAGAATGTCTGTCAATGTGAGTTTCGATGCCGTAGGTCAAAAAATTTCATCTCTTTCGAAATCTACTTCAATCATTGCAATCATTTGAAGAAAAAGCTCATATATAAAATTCTATATAATATAGGATATTTTACAAAATATTAATTGCAGTTCTTTTTATTTCAAAATCTTCAAGACTTGGTGCAATTTGAATAAATATAAATGAATGAATAAAAAGCCTTGAAAGTTAATTAAATAAAATGCTTAGTGACCCGCAGGCATCTTTCAAATTTGAACTCTCCGTAGATAAAGATTATGAAATTAAGAAAAAAACTCCATCCTTTCACTATGAGTCATATTAAAATGTGCAAATTTCGCAAATGAATTTAAATGTGATATCGCTAATAATTTCTCTAAGCTTTAATTTTAATGAAGACTAATCTGCATTCAAAGAAAAACTTTTCTGTTTTTCGTTCATAGTAAATCTGAAGCAACCCTTCCTAAATTTATAATTAATAGACCTTTTGAAAAAGTGTGTGTGTGCTTATGCCATAATTTTATTGAAGGTTTAAATAAAAAAAAAAAAAGTAAGAAAAATATAGTTTTTATTGCAGTTGTTTGTCAATTTTCTAAATACTCTCTTAATGTAGATAATAAAAAAAAAAATACCCCTAGGACCCTGAGGACCTATAAACTCTCTCCACCCTTGATCTATAGCATTTCTAAATTTGGCTCCTATATTTAAGGGGAACAAGATACCCCCATTAGAAGAAATTATAGGTATGTAAGCTAACCTTTTGAAACTTTGTTTGTCCCTCTAAGAGAATTGCCATCCCATGTTGTTAACTGCTTGAAATTGTCCAAGAAAAACATTTCTCTATGACCATTTTATAGAAAAGCTTCGCTATGTAAGCGACTAGGCTACAAAGCTTCAATATAAAGTTTCGGCTTCGAATGTTTTTGATAAATCTTGTTCACTCACACCCAGACGGAGCGTTGCGGTAAAAGAAAACCTCAAAACATTGAAATTTTGACTTCGATTTTTTTTTTCGATCGCAATACGTTTTCACTATATATCACATATACGAGTATAGGTAAAAGAAGCTAATAGAATACAACTATACAAGGAGTACAAATCACCCCAAAAGTGGAAGGCTATGTGTTCTTGATTATAGAGGTTAGTCCTTGTGTTATTAACATGTAATAGAACAGGGGTTCCCAACCGTCCGTGGCGGGCCGGAGACAGAAATTCAAAATTTAATTAAAATTGAAATTAAATGTTTAATACGAATGAGATTTATTAATATTTTGTCACGTAAAATCTTCAAATTTACGTTTGTTATTATAAAGATTGAGAATTTATTTATTTGTTCAGTATAAAAGTTCATTATAATAATTTATTTTAGTCTCTTCAGCATCTGAGGCCATATAGACTTTAAACTATTACAAATATATTTTAATAGTTACGATACGTAATATCTAGTCTTTATAAATTTATTTTGGTAAGCGTTTTCTTTTACCGCAATGTCGTTTGACGATCAACGAACGAAAAAAGGTTTAAAGAACCGCTGGAATAGAAGACAAAACTTGAGAGCTTGGAGCGTTTTTTAAAAAAAAATTTTCTTTCTCCATTATGCATAAAAATTATGTAATTAGGTAAATATTTTTTCAACTTATTTAACATATTGATTATAGCATATTTAATTTGAAATATAAATTATAAAATAATTTAGACGCATATTATAATTAAGTTGCTTACTCTTAATTATGCTTTGCATGATATATGGAGGATATAAAAAGTCTGTCTAATGGCGTTTTTCCAGTTTTAAAGCAAAAAAAAAAAAAAAAAAAAGAAAGAAAGAGAGAAACGCCAATTTTCATTGATATTTCCAATTGAAATGTTGAATATTTATTTATTGTAATCCGTTTAGGGGATAATTATAGCCTGGCGATTGGCTTGTAATTTCGGCTATTTGTTTATGTTTTCAGATAAAAAAAAAAAAAAGAGAAAGAGAGAGAGGAGATGGCACGCGTGTGAACCCTTCTTTGACCTTTTCCCGCCCACTCATTGAGAAGAAAGAGATTCTTCAATGGAAAGGAAACACGGCAATCATCGACGCGGCTCTCTATCAATGGACCGAATTTCACTTCAGAAGGACGTTTCGGTTTCTCTCTAGAGACCGTTATCAAATTAAATACCTAAAATACTATAATGATGTTCGCATTAGTATTATATAATAAGAAGTTTTAGTAGAAGAAAAGGGATTTTTTTTCTTCGCTCCGCCAAAATTCAAAAATGTTTCTTACGATGTATCTCAATTAGAATGAACTTTTTTCTTTTTATTCTAATATTAGGCAAAACCTACCTTAAATGCAAAAGAAGACTAGGGTCCTGACTACGTCCATGCCGTGTTCTTCTATTCTTCTACCTCCACAACATTATTCATAAAATTTGGATTTATTATTGATTTTGCTCTCCAGGATCTGCCCTTTTTCTTTACACTTGAGATAGGACCGGCGCATATCAGACGTTTAATGCGGAGGAGGGGGGGGGGGGGCGGAAGAAAAACAGTCATAAAGGGAATAGAAGAAACATCAATCCATATATTTCTTATAGCCAAGATTTTGGAATTCTAATGGTGGTTTTCTATCAGATGCTGCAGATTAGAAAGAGGATCTGTTTGCTCTCTAACCACCCCGTTTTGAAAAAAGTATGTTGAGTTTTGGGGTATCAGTTAATGAGGCGCAGGGAGTGATTTGAGGACTCACCCTTTGTTCTATTCCACACCTCTCAGCCCATTCTTCGACATGTCTTCTTTTTAAAACTTTCGCGATCCACCCCTGATCTGAATCCCATCCCATCAACAAAATAATTCTTACATATTATATATAGAGAGAGTATGATCGCCTACGCTATAATATAAAACCTTTATGAACTAGAAAAATTCAAATTCATTTTCAAAAAGATAATGTAGAAATGTTGATTAAGAAAAGTTCAATTTTGTCGGGAACAACGCAAGAAAATTTCCTTTTAGACAAATCGAACTTCCTCTCTTAAATTAAACTTCATTTTTATCTAATTACAAGAAATGGACAATTAAAAGAGCTTCAATTTCCATTCTCGTAGTAACTTTTATTGAGTGCTTCTTCCTTCTTCAGGTATTATTTAATAACATTTTTAATAGTTAAAAAAAACCTATTTATTTTTATAATAGCTAATAGAATATTATGCGACGGTTGTTACCCCTCAGCAACGCGAGCACTTAATACATTTTAAAATGATTATTGGTTAGAAATAGGAAATGATTAGAGCTGAATATTTCTACCTTCTAATTATTAAGTTGTCTAGATTATATTTTTTATAGTCTTTTACAGTTTTTAATTATTATTCAATATTGTATTTTTTTAATTTTTAGTAATTTCACTTCCTTCTCCCCCTCTCAGCTATGCAAATCTCTCGTCTCGTTGCTCTCGATCCTTGATTGATATGTAAATTTGTGGAAATGTTCTTTGACATCGATAGCGAGTCAATGAACGATTTATAGAACTCTATTAGCTCCTACTCATTTTCTCGAAAACTTTAATTAAACGTTGCAACTTTTTTTTTTTTTTTTTAATGGCATCAGGCAAAGCAAGCTTTTTATGAATAAAAATTTGACTAGAAATGACATTTTCCTCGTCAAGTTTTGCGGTTAAATAAAAATATGAAAATAAGAAAAAATCTCTCTATATCTACATTTTATTGAAATGTAATCATAAGATTCGCTTTTTTTTTTTTTTTTTTTTTTTTTTTTTTTTTTATTTTTTTTTCTCTTTTCTTTAAAGTAATTTTTTTTTTTGTTTTAAACCTCCTTCTTCCCAAAACAAAAATGGG
>JAAAKE020147581.1:0-11200 GCA_010014785.2 Anisolabis maritima | reverse complement strand
ATCAACTTTTCATTCAAGAAGAAAAAAATTTTAATAATTAATATATTGAATAAAATTTGATTCCATAGATATTCAGTTAATTTTGTTATCAGTACTGTTTGGCCGATTTTATTCAAAAGCTTCAAGGTGCATGAGACGAGGGGATCTAGCTTAAATATAAAATTTCAGCCTCTTAGGTTTTTTCATGTTTTATGAGAAATCTTGTTCACAGACAGACAGATAATTTTGCGAGACCCCTTTTTTTTAGACTCAGGGGACTTCAAAACGTGTATTTCCGTTGAATTTTCAACATCGATTTTTTTTGAGATCACATTACTTTCTCACTATATGTTTCAAATATAGCTAAGAAAAAGTTAAAATCCAACCTCGACGTTTCGGAGAATCAATATCTTCTTCATCAGGACTAGATGGGTATCAAAATATAAATCTTGCGATACATTTCATTATCATTTTTGTGTCCAATTCACCTGGGGATTTAGATAAATGCGTTGAGTCGTTTTCAGAAATGATAATTTTATGTTAAATTTAAAATGTTTTCATTTCATTCATTTCATTATGAAGGAATAAATTATATATTTTAGCAACATATTTTGCATGTTTTTAAGGACATATTTTTCGTGATGGGATAAATCTATCAGGACGGATTAACTAGACTTAAAGGATTCATAATTTTAGGCATTACCAAATGAGACCAAATTCACCTGATTCCTTTCATTAGCTTGAATTTCGACAAGAAAATTTATTTTAAAACATTTATGTTTTTTAATATTTCATAAAAAGTAAAAAAAAAAAATCAATTTAATTTTTAAAACAAATCCCATAAACCAAAATCAAAGTATATGCTGCCCAACTCGTAGTTTTATTAAAATATTTTTCTATCATTATACGTTGATTCCTATCGACGTAAATTTTTATTAGAAATAAATCAACCCTTGCTGCATTCAAGATAAGGCAAAAAAAGAATTTCCTTTCTGCCTAGTCTAAATAGATTGTTTAAATTTCCTCACTTTTCTCTCCGAAGCTGCATCTTCTTCAGCTTGTTTGGATGCTGCAGCTGCTGAAGCTGCCACCAATCCTTGAAGGAGTTGTCGCTTTTCAGCTGCACTGGAAACTCCACCAGCGCGACGTGCAGGAGTAGAATTATTACGTCTTTTCCCAGGCGAGGGAGTTCCTGGAATTTATAAATATTTAAAAAAAAAAATTCTTTTCTTCATTTTATGTCCGTATTCCCTTCCTTACCCCCCCCCCCCCCAAAAAAAAAATATTTTATTAGTTTTATTCAATTTATAATTTGATTTTCATCATTATTCTAAAAAAATAAATAAATCGGGAGTGGGCTCCCCTCGACTTTCTCGTTACCTCTATATAGACGTACGAGTTATAATTTTAGAAAAACGTTTTGGGTTTTCGGAAGTGGACAAATTTTAATCGTAGTCTCTTATATTGATATAATGTACCTATAAAACATTTTACCCGCCTCAGAGAAACCATATTTGAGATATTACGATTTTTAGAAAAACGTTTCAGGTAAAGTACCGCTTCCGGTTACCGGAAATAGGCCAAAAGTTGATAGAGATCTTTTTTTTTCTGTAATGCACGGATATAAAATTTGGTTGATCTACAGGCTTTAGCCTGCTCGAGTTATCGTGTTAACGAACAGACAGACACACAGACATAAATAGAAATGGTATTTTCGGACTCAGGGACGTTCAGAACAAACAAAATCTTGAGATTGAATTTTTGGACAATTACATTACTTTCTTTATACGACGTATATGAGAAAGTAAAAACAAAAAAAGAGTTGTGTGTAGGATTTTGTGAATTCGCGTTCTAAATTACCCCCTCCTTCAGCTATGCGTCTAACTCTTTGAAAGCGATTCCAAAAATAGAAAGAGACACAAGTCAATCGGGTTAACTTTGCCAACCATTTACTAGCAAATAAAGTGGGATTTAACAGCGATCTGTATTTTAGTCAAAAGATATTTTAATTTAATTAAATTTCACATTCATTCATATTTGTTTAAAATTAAATTCATTATTAATATTACATTTTAATTGCCTTTGTTTATTGCGCCAATAGCAATGTTCTGAGTGTAACTGAAAATATTTTTTTTTTAACAAAAGCTCTAGTTTCAGAATATTAAAAAAAAAAAAACAAACTATATATATTATACTATATAGTCCCTAGCGGCTCTATAATTTACCAAAAATTGTTCAATTTCATGCCAGCTAAATTAGAGCACCAATCGATTATTCCGACATCATTCCTAAGTATTTAAATGGACTCAGGGGATTTCTACACGCATTTGCTAGAATGGGTTCAATTTCGTTTTTTTTTTTTTTTTGGGATTACATGACTTTTCCTTCGGTAGGTTGGCAAAGTTAAAAACGCCTTTCTTTAGAGAGAGAAGGCACACATTCACTCTAGCCTTCCATTAGGAATATCAAAAAATATTTATATATGAATTTTCATTTGTTTGTCTTTAATCTCCCTCTCCTCCACCCTCCCTTAGACACCCACTCTCTTTCACTCTCTTTTGATTAACACAATCATACAATCCGCTTATAAGAAAAAAAACAAGAGATCAAGAAGATCACGTGCATTGAGAGAAAGAAAAAGAGAGAGAGAGAAATAAAAGATCCATTAGTGATAAATCTGGGGAAAAAAAGGAAAGAAAGAATTAAAATAAAAAATCATACAAAATTTATGGAATATTAGACTACTAATGAAAATGTAAGTAAATAAAAGCATGCAAAATAGATAAAATAATAATTACAAAAAGAAAAAAAAAGATAGTGGCGAATTTTACAAGAAAAGGATAGTCGCCTGTTTAAATTGAATCAAAATTGTAAATTGCCATTTGACTCATTTGACGATATGCTTGCCAGAGAAAACTGATCGATATTAACGAGTAACTTGTGCCTTTAAATATATCATTTATTTTTATATTTTAAGAGCGCTGCGAGACTAAGTTCCATCGATGTGATTGTAGTCACAAGTCAAAAATTTTAGAGGAAGCAGTCTAGCAGTCTCAATTAAATGCTGACACGTTGTGGTTATTCTAGAGAGAAACTTTCTTAGGCTTCCGTTTCCTTCCCCGAGAGGAGGCGCTTCAACTCAAAGCTTAGCTGCTTTATCCTTTCGGCTAATCGCCTCTCAAATATCTCTTGCATCGATGTTATTTAATTTCTATTTACTCCTTTTATGATGGTAGAGTGGGAAATCTAACACTATTTGAGAGAGACGATATTAAAGTAATATTTCAGGTGAAGGAGACGTTGGCTAAAAGCAACAAAATTTTTTAAAATTAAATCTCCCCCGCCCCCTTTAATCCTAACAAAAAGAAAAGGCTTAAAGGACAGAAGCTCATTGTAATATTGCTATTACTTTTCATTTCATTCCCTTCAACTATTATTTAAAGCTAAAGGATTTTTCTTTCTTTGACAAAATCCGCCACTGAATGTATTCTAACTAGTTTAGTGAGAGAGAGATAGAGAGAAAAAGAGAGTGTGTGTTCGTATGTGTGTATAGATGAAAATGAAAAAAAGAAAGAGAGAGAAAGAGAGATAATTGCAAAAAGCGTGCCAGGCCAAGCAAGCAAAGCAAAAAGCAACAAAAACAAAACAAAACAAGACGTGTTTGTTGTGCTCTAGAGCATGCTCTGAGAGAATTTTTTTTTATCGTGATAAAATGATGCACATCAGATATCCGTCAAATTTGCTTTAAATTAAAATTAAAAAAAAATTCTTAATTTGGCTTACGACCAAAAATCTTTTTTCTATCTTCTTTTTTCTGCTTCAATTCATACAATTTTTTTTTTATTTTTTATTTTTTTTTTATTTTTTGAATAAAAATGATTTTGAAAATTTATGAAATTTGTTTTTATTTTTTGAGCTGCCACTTCGAGAAAATTGCTTTATACAAAAAATTAATGAATCTGAAACAATAATTTTGGCAATTTTATATTAGGTCAAGTGAAGAGATGTTTTTGTTTATACGAACAATCTTTAAATTAAAAAAAAAAAAAAGAAGAAAATATGGAAGCAAATGAAGAAACAAAGAGGAAGAGATAAAAATTAGTGTTAGTTGTGAGGAAAGAGGAGAGGGAGAGACAAAGATCCAAGAATGTGAAAAGTGATCTGTTAACGCATCATCAGGCAACTAATCCTCCTTTTTTCTACACCCATCGTCTTTTTATCTTCCAACATCTTCATACTTTCCAATTCACAACCTTTCGACAACTACCTTGTCATCAGGTTTACAAACTAGAACTGTTGATAATTCAACTTAAACGATGATCGCAAATTTGCAAGCCTGATGATGACTGCAGAATTAGCTGTCTAAAGGTTGTGAATTTTAATTAAAAAAAAACCCCAAATCCTTGCTTATTTGAAATGTTATTTTTAGGAATAGAAATACAATAAATCCACCATCTTCATTTATTGAGAAAATTCTTTTCATTCATGTTCAAAGAAAAGATTATCCCACAAATACAAACAAAAATTAAAAAATTTTCTAATATCAAAAGGACCCAAAACTTGTATTTGTTAAATTAATAGTAAACACGTTTAGTAAAGAACATTAATGCCTGAAGTTACATGTCGAGAGTTCTGTTTCATTACGAGCTTGTAATAGCGTGAAATGTGTTATGTATGAGAGAGGAGGGAGGGGAAGGGGGAAGGATTGAAAATAAATGACAAAGAGAATAGCTATATGACTGTGAGGAGGAGAAAAGGAAATAGGAGAGGAGGAAGGGCTTACGTGAATGCGTAGCAGGAGGCGGCGGACCAAGCAAGTTGTCCAAACTGAGTGCCCGTGAAGCTGCTGCATGAAAGGCACTAGCACGTCGCCCGCCAGATGCTGATGCTGATGCCCTTCCCATGATACCCAGACGTCCAAGAAGAGAACCACCACGCTGAGGACTACGACCACTGCAGCTACTGCCAACACCACCACCACCACCACCGCCGATCACCACCACTGTGCCACCCTGACCTGCCTGGACAGTTGCTGCTGATGAACCACATGAGGCACCTGGTCCCGATGGTAGAGGACCAAAACCACGTGTACAACGATCCGTCTCCTCGGAGAGTAGTTTCTCCAACTAAAACAATTTATTTTTTGGATTGCATTGATCAACACCGAAAAGGAAAAATGACAAACCTTGTCTGGTAGATGGCGTTTGGCACACCAAATAATTCCTAAAGTGATAAGAACAATTGTGACTGTGATGAGGCCAAGCCAAAAGGGTTCATGGAGCATCCTCTCTGAGAGTGGTTTATACGGGATCCTCTGGATACGTCTCTCGCATCGTGGTCCCTGCCACCAGGCATGACATCTGCATTCAAATGCGTCCACGCCAGTTTCTATACACTCCCCTCGTCCATCGCAAGGAGCAGAAGCACATGGTCGACGTCGACGAGCACAAGTTGCACCCGTGTACCCGGGCTGACAACTGAGAACAACAACAACAAAAATCTTGTTTGGATTTTTGGAAAGTCTTGAAATTACTTGAATTTATAAATAAAAATATTGATATTTTTTCCAAAATATTTTGGCTTTTGGAATAAGTGGGGAAATCTCAATCTATTTGTTAGTTGGTAGAGGAGGCAATAGCAAAATATTTGCTCCTCCATTTTATCTTTTTCTTGCGTTTTCATCCTAGTTTTCCCGCCAAATAAATATCGTTATTTATTTCTTCATCTATCATCCGTCAACATTAAAAAAATCAACTTTTCATTTGAAATGAAATCCGCCAAAAAGAAAAGTGAAATTTTTAAAATTATATATCGCAATAGATTCCCGAGTGAATCGTTTTTCCCGCATTCCTGCAAACTCAAAACAGAATCAAAAGGGAAATCTCACCTACAATGGAAGCCACCTTCTGGAAGGAGTTCGCACCTGCCCCAAGCACAGGGCTCGAGTTCGCATAATGTTAGAGCGCAGAGAGTGCCTGTGTGATGGGGCCCACAACGACATCGACCTGCAAGGCATCGCCCACCATGAAGACATCGGGCTGAAGCGCAATCGGGCACAGGACGTCCCTCAGGACCCAAACGGACCAGTTTCACCTGAAAATATATTTACTTCAAAATTTCAAAAAGCAATTTCGAAAACAGCAAGTCCAAGTTTTTTGTCTTTCCTTTTAGTTATTATATAATAAAAGAAAAAGCAATAAAGCAATAATGTAGCATGGTATAACAAAACAATAATATTCCACGGTTTAACCATCACGCCCACCCTCAAGTGAAAGTTATGTCAATAGTAATGTGTTCCCACTAATTTGTTTATACACCTACCGTCTCCCGGAGGGGAAGTAATTATATTATTATAATTATATATTTGGACCTAAAAGAAATCAAATTAGTATATATATATATATTATAGCTGATTGACAATAGAGCAAATTGAGTTGCTTATGAATTATGAAATTATGATTTTTTAACTTAATTTATGAATATTTTAATTTCACCAGAGAGTGACTTAAAGAAACAATTTCCAATATTAACCCCAATTAACAGAAAAATTTTGCCATTTTTAACGTAAAAAAAGACCTGCACCAGAACTTAATCAAATTAAGATATTGTATTTATACCATGAAATTTCAACCGAATTTGCTCTCTACTTGTGTGAGAGACGCACTAATTTGTAGTGGAATAGAAAATTAACGCACTTTATATTCAGGATCTGGAATGACTCTGACGGAAGCCAAAAGAGGTGGGTCACCAGCATCAACGACGGTGAGTGTGTGTAAATAAGATTGAACAGAGACGGGGACATCAGCGTTGATAGCGGGACAGAGAGTCCAGGTGGTTCCGTTCTCTGCTATTCCAGCATATGGATCCAAGATGAAGAGTCCTCGTCTTCTACAAGTATCTCTGGCTCCTGTCAAACGAACACCACGTAATTCCAGACGAACTGTGTTCCCTGGAGGTGCATGGAAGATGAGACGTTGTATGGCACCTAATGGACGTGTGGCAGGTGCATTCAATGATAACAACTCTGCACGAGTCCTACACACACAAATAAATAGAAAAAAAGTGTTTCTTTTAAAGTGAGTGAGAGAGAGAAAAGAAACTTACTCGTTACTAAGTTCAATATCACGTGAGAGATCTAAAGATGCTGGAACTGATCGATAATGAGCCAGAAAACCTCCACCACGTGGTCTTTCCCCTGTAATTAGACGAACTTGAAGACGTTCAGCCAAAGAGAGGTAAGCGCCAGAGGCCAAATGAAACTTTGGAGAGCTTATCAATGGCACTTCCACGGGATCATCATCACCAACATCCACCTTGAAAAGAAAAACAAAGGAAATCAAACCCCTAAAGATCCTGGTTAGTGTTAACATCCTCTGAAGCGTACCTGAAGTGAAGCATCTTGACGAAAATCAATTTGATTAAGTTCAAGCCAAACTCTTCGGCCAGGAGGTGCTTGTAAGATCGTAGTACAATTAAGCCTTGGAAGTAATCGAGCCTGAAGACGTCCTTCAAGTGCAGTGACTAGGCGATTTGGACATCCTGCCACGTCGACAGCCTCCCAACTCAAAGAGAATCCTTTTCCAGTGATGGACCAATCAGATCGGAATCTGACCCATGCCGTGTCGCTATCAGTCACATACTCATCATGAGGTGTTTGTCGTCCACAAAGACGAAGAGGCGCCAATCTAGAGCTTCCTGGATCTCCAATCTCTAAAAAATCGTATAGACACTCCGGTTGCCATTCCAAGTCTAATGCTGTGATTCGAATTGTCAATCGTGTCCTGAAACAAACATAAAACATAAAATTTCGATCGGGCCTCTCTGTCTATTATATATCTGAGTCGAAAGCTCATTTTCTCTCTGCCAGATCCAAAATTAATAGACTGACGACATCACTTGACTTGATAACTCAGTTGTGTCTTGTTAGTACCTTGGAGGTCCCTGAATACGAGTGGTCATGTCAACATCTGGTGAATAGGACCCAGGCCATCCAGGGGAGGTGACGATGCCTCGGAGTCCCCTCTGCGTTGAATTCTGAATACCATTGAACGGACCCAAAGAAGGCAATTGACAGATATATCCAGAGAGGGGCTCATTGCAAGCGAACGATCGAATGTCTGGAGCATCTGTTGCCACCGCCATGCAATGTTGAGGCGCCACATCCAATTGGCTCTCCACTGTCCATTAAATGAAATTGAAAATCATTAGGGATATGATTAAAATTAAAGAAATTAAGTTATTACCTCTGGGATAGGCGAGGTCCTGAGATGAAGGTGGCGTTCTAATTGACGAGATAGCCAGCCAATAGTAAGACGGGGGTAAGATGTCAGGAGAATCAGTACCAGCAGCGTCACGCAACGTACGAAAGAGTGCAAGACGATCGGCATGTGTGACAGGTGCAGGAGCCAATTGACCGCCCCGTGCATGGCATCCATGTACAGCCTGTTCTGCTGAGGCGCCTGGACTTGTCACTGCCTCTAAACGCGATGGTCCTTGCTCTAAAAACAAACAAACTCATTAACCCCCTGAAATAACATTTATTTATAGGTTTTAAAATATAGAAGTATGGGAGCAAAATTGTTTTCCTGTTTCCAGGGGAAAAGTTTAGAAAGGGGGGATTTCTACACCCCTCACTGTTAAAATGTTAGTACCTGGAGTGTTTTTTTTAAATGGACAAGAAAAAGTAATAATAAAAAACTTTCAAAGCTTAGGCCTTTATAATTAGATTAAAGACCATAGTTAAAAAATAATAATTAATAAAAAAAAAATCACCTACATGAGTAAAAGACTCAATTAATTTCAATTCAGAACAAAAGTCTATAACTAAAGATTATAAATTGATTCCTCATCGGTTTAAATATGATGGAAATAATTCACATAATAATGTATATGCTAATGAAGTCCATTTTTCATTATTTATTATTTTTTTAATTATGTTTTTTTTTATTTCAGGAAAAATTAAAAGTTGTTCAAGCATTTAGAATAAATTAAATCGCCTTCATCATTACAAAAACAAATTAAAAAAAAAAAATCAAGATGAAATCTTAAGTAGTCATTAAAACTCTCTTGATCTCATCATCATCGTTAACAGAAAATGGCTTAAAGAATTATACGTCTATCTCGATTTCTCCAAGCAAATAACCCATGGTATTATAACATATTATAGATAACGGGCCAAATAAGAAGAGGATCCTTCCTTATTGCCTCAATTAATGAAGAGCTACTTAGAAGA
The DNA here is from genome assembly GCA_010014785.2 of Anisolabis maritima. Classification (NCBI taxonomy): domain Eukaryota; kingdom Metazoa; phylum Arthropoda; class Insecta; order Dermaptera; family Anisolabididae; genus Anisolabis; species Anisolabis maritima. The sequence goes on along the minus strand of JAAAKE020147581.1, from coordinate 1,989 downwards.
GAAGGTTTCTCATTCATTTCTAAGGGGCTATCTAGAAACATTTGAAGATATAAATATTAATAATAAATACACCAGATTTTTTGTGGAATAAATGAGATAAGAGATTAAAAAACAAAACTCTTAATCTTACCAGAAGAAGTGAAAAGAAGGAAATTTATTTTCCCTGGAGGCTTATTTTCAATTAATTTTATTGAGCAGAAGGGAATCAAACCCACGTCCCCTTACTCCTTGTTTAGAATAATGGGACAAAAAGAAAGAGCCAAGGAGGAATGGAAAACAAAACAACAACAACAATATCAAATGCGTAATCATTTCTCTCTTCTCCAAATATTTTTTTTTCCAAAAGGGGATTCAAATGTGTCAACCAGCCCCTTCCTTTGCTGGGTTGGGTTGTCTAGAGCTTTTACTTATTTATATAAATAATTTAAGTAAATGCAGTCAAGGAAATCTTTAATAATTTACTGAAAAAAATTTTACTATAACATATTTTTTCGTTTGGACCGTATAGACCCACCTACCGTGGCTCTGTTTATTTATCCGTTGCTTTTGTGCTCGGAGACACACACCTCAAACTCAGCCAACCTCCAGCCGAAGCCATCTATTGGCACCCTGTGAAGTACTTTTATTTCCTATCTCTTACTCCTCCTCCTGTATTCATTTCTATCTATCTATCTAGCTAGCTATTCCAATATCTAATTCCACCCGGTCCCTTTCATTCAAGCTAATCTCTGCTAGGAAGGATGTCCTCGACATCATTGAGAGGAAATACTTCTTTATGAGCAGGGCGTCACAGCAACTCGCTCTCCTCGTGAAGGATCCAAACCAGTTGAGTTGTTTTCATTAAATATTTTTATTTAATGAAAAAATCCCTCATACTCGGGATTCGAACACCAACCTCCTATGCAGAAAGGCAACCGACTCCTCCATGGAGCCCTCTTTACAACAACAACAATATTTGGTAAACAAAACAAAACTATTCTCCAAAATATTACATGCACTCATAGGACACGTCTTTAAAGTTTTTTTTTTTTAATTACACGGTCATGGCACTTGAGGCCAGTTTCCAGTTTCCGGTTCTTAATTAAATTAAATGAACTCTCAAACATTCACATGTACACAATTACACACATATACATACATTCAGGTAAAAATCATTATTTTACATACAATTTTTTATAGGAACAGGCGCGATGAGATCAAAAATTTGATTATAATCTCCCTGATCTTTTCCTGATTACCGTCCTGATTAAAATATTGTAAAAGAATTGTTATCCTTATAGGAAACTGAATTTCATCCCCAATTAAAGCATACAATCTATCAACCGCCTTTTTGTTCATATGATAGACTAAGAAGGCATAGTCTATGTCTTCCACTGTCCTATTATCACAATTATAATATGGATGATCTCTTAGATGGAAAAGATAAAGTCGGCTTGGTGTGTGCGATATGACCTAAACGCAATCTAATAATTAAAGATATCAGGTTCCTATAAAGATGACAATCCTGAAACCAATTTTTACGCGGAATTTGGGGCATAATTCAGTAGAGGTGGGAACCTCTAGTCTAAGATAATTGGTCCCATATCACCTCCCAAGCTCTTAATGAGAGAGACAACATCAGAGACGGCAAGACCATTGTCCAAAAGTTAAGCCTCACTTGCTTCCTGAGCAAGACGGTCTGCTATCTCATTTCCCGGGACGCCTACATGACTTGGACACCACAATAATTTAATATTTTTATTCAATCTGCACAGTTTATTCTGGATCAGAAAAATTAAATAATTATCGCACCTGCTCTTATAAAAGATTTTCAATGAAGTCCAAATACTTTGGGAGTCAGAAATAATCAAAATATCTCTAAGTTCAACGTTAGACTCACTCAATATATAAAAGACACTTAAAAAGCACCAAAGCCTCTGTGCTAAAAATTAAAAATTCTTCACATAATTTACATTTTTAGAAATATTTAAATTAGAGTAATAAAAAGCA
>JAAAKE020147570.1:2241-12949 GCA_010014785.2 Anisolabis maritima | reverse complement strand
CAAAACATTTCATATTTTTGGGAGTTTTATTTCGAGAGAGGCTATTCTACTGGCTGATTTCCTCCCTTTTCACATATCTCTCATCTGTGTATAGGCATCCATCTCATCTTGAAGATTTTAATTTACTTGTTATGAATTTTCAGAGCATTCGAACACTACAAACTTAAAAATCAATACTCTGGTAAATTTCTTTAAGAATTATTAGAGTGAATGATCAATGTAGCAAGTAGATCAAGACCATTTGGATGTTCGATCCCAAAGAGAGTAAGAGGCATCGAATATTAAGCAGAAAACTCCATTCTCGAGATAGTAAAAAATTTCACCTAGTCTGACCTAAATAGTGGTAATATAAAAGCAGTGTCCTTTAAAAGACTGGACATCAAGTCCCAACACTCTCGCCCTTTTATGGACCATTGCACATAAACATTTCATGTTCCATCAATTCAACAGACCCTATTCTTGGCCAGTCGTAACTTGCCACCAATCAGTGGGCTCACCACTCTCAAATAACCCCCATAAAAATATATATATATACAAATAATTAATCGTTTTTGTATTTCTAAAAAAAATCTTTTGAATATAGATTTAAAGAAACTCTTTTATGTATAGATTTCTATTGGCGCCTACGATTCTAATTACTTGTGCTTTAAGCCTTACGCATGACTTCTCCATTAAAACATGAGCAATGAATGAACTCTAAGTTGATAATAATTTTTTTATAAAAAATATCAATCAACAAATTTAAAACGATTTAATAGAAATATTTGTTCAAGAGAGTGAAGATTAAATTTGATTATCATGTCCCAATTAATAAATTTCATCCGTAAATAACAATTTTTAATTAAAGAATTTTAATAAAGTGTCCGTTTTATTAGTTTTTTAATTGAAAATTCATTCACTTTTTTAATTAAAAATTTATTAATCAAATTAAAGATGTATTCAAGAAGAAATCAAAAAATTAATGATTTTGTTTTTATCACCCCCCCCCCCTCCACAATTTTTTAAAATTATCCAAACCTTTTGCTCAGGGACCGATTTGGCAAAGAAGAAATAGGCTGGGGGGGGGGGGCGCATTTTTTTGATCCACCAGGTTACTTTACTTAAATTATTTTCTTCAATTACAACGAGCATCTACTATGATCTATTTTAAAATATTTAATTTTCGAAAAAAGTATAGGTATAGAATCTCAAAAATAGAAATAAATTCTGGTTTTTTAATGTAATCGTCGATCCGATTTTATTCATGGACTGAGGGGGGTTATATTTTGAGGACCCCTGCTTTAAAATATATGACTATTTTCAGTGTATGAAGGGAGTAAATTCTAAAGAGGACGATATTTATTTATTTTAATTAAATATTTCACTAGACATTCACTTATTAAGTTCCTTTTAAAAAAATTATTCTCGGAAATGAAGCTTGGAAAATAAATACTGAGTTTCGTGGGCGGGCCATGGTAATAAGTCCCAAAGCCCAAACTTGATATTGAAATACTAAGGAAGTTTTCCAATAGCCGCACTAAATGCTATATTTACCCATGCCGTTATACGGGGTGAAAATGCAATTCCAAATCAGAATTAAAAATTCATTCACTTTTTTAATTAAAAATTTATTAATCAAATTAAAGAAGAAATAAAAAAAAATATTCATCTTGTTCCCCCCCCCCACCCCATTCATGCCCATTCGCCCTAAATTTACATACTAAACTTGGATTTTTAATGAATTCGGAAAGTTTTTAATTTGAAATAGTTATATTAGTTTTCAATCTTTCCGATATTAGACAGTATAGTCTGCCACTAACCAAAAACCAGATGCTCCCTTAAGACCGAATTGAAAATGTTGATGCCTGCTCATATGCTGAACTCCTCACTTAGTAGCGTGGTAGAATATAAAATTTTTTTTTTAAATTTTATACTTGCGGATTAACTTTAAAAGACCTTCTTGAACGTTGGTTGGTGTTATCAGGTGGCGAGGTTTTAGGGCAAATGGCTAGCACGCAAATGTTTATGAAGGGATGGAAATCCTAGGTTCGACCAATGGAGACCACTACGCCCTAATACCACTATAATCATAATCTTTAAACTAAATTTCGGTGGTCCCATCCGCAATAAATGTGCACTTGTCTGAAATGAGCAACAAGAGATGTCAGTAAGAATGGGAATCTGGAGCTTCCGGGGTCTATTTTAGGCCAGGAGAGCAGTTTAGATGACAAAAATATAAAAGTGAAATTTTTTTTAAGCCAAAGAAAAAACTGATTCTGTTTTATACATAATTCATTGCATTTCTAATATCTTTTCTTTACATCTGATGTTATTAATTTTTGCAGCCACCTTGGTGCTGACTGGCTTCTCGTATCAAAGGACAATGGTTCGTTTCCTGAGCGACAAAAATGTATTTAAATTGTACCAATTAATATAAGATAAATAAGGACGGAGTCTAAATGGCCTCAAATGCCAAAAAATATTTTTTTTTAAATAATAAATTTCCATAAATGTTTCAAATAATAAATTTGTTTATATTATTTTTTTGTATACTGTATAAAAAATCTTTTGGTGATCTTTATGCAAATTCAACCAAATTCAAGGTCTTTATTTTTGCCAAGAGTTATTTTATATTCCTGGAGTGTTCTTCTCGTGGGTGATTTTATTTTATTCTCTTTCCATATATCAGAGCAAGTGAATAAAAAAGTCGCAGAGAGAAATGTTTGAATTTTAGATTTTCTTTCAAGTTAAAGCAATCCACTTTTTAGAATATTTTTAGTTAATTCAAATGCGAGAAGAAATTAATTTTTTTTAAATTGCAAACCTAGAATTGATGGATTCGCCAAGCACATAAAAGATGCTCATTTTAGCATTCAAGTTGCTAAAGTTGTTACAGGATATACTTGTCAGGAACAATGTTTTTTGTTTTTTAATTATTGTAGAATGCTAAGCATCTTGTTTTTAGGGATTTTGATATTATCAAATGCATTTTAATAATATAAAAAAAAAAAGCGGAAGGATTCAGTATTTTATTTCTCTTTTTAATGTTATTTCATTAATTTAAATTTTCCCTTTATATATTTATTTTAAGATGAGAAATGATAAATATTTTTTAAAGAAGTCTATTATTTATTGAGAATATATAAAATATATATGGCGGGAATACAAGTGGGTGACAGCCATTACATCTTGGCGGTGAACTCTGATTGTCGGATTTCCTGGCGCGCAAAGAAGATTCACAATTCCCTTATCAAGTTTTTAATTAAATAAATCAATATTTAGAGAAATTTCTCAAAAATCTCACTTACATAAGGAGAAAAATTTTTTTCAAAAGTTTTCTATTGATATCAAAATTATGAAAATTAATTTCGATCTTCTTATGTAAAAAATTTTTGAAAAAAATGGCTGGAATTTTATATTTAGCAAGAATATCATAATTTGGGGTATTTTAATTTCAGCTCTTAATGGGGCAGCAAATTATGAAATCCTCATAATTAAACCCATTTAGTATTTCAATTGTTTTATTGTTTGCCCATTTCCTCTGACCACTCTAGGCAAGTCGTTCGGCTAGTTATAATAAATTTTCTTTGCTTAAATTACTATTTTTCATCGTCAAATCGTAAATGTTTTTTTTTTAGTAGTTACTTTCTTCCTTGAAGTGATTTTTTTTTGTAAGTTGATTCTTTGTACCACTTATATTTTTAATTTTTTTTTTATGGAAATGGTACAATATTCTCTCATCCCACCATCAGATTTTTTTTTAATTCAGAAATGAAGTAGGTTAGAGGATATTTATGAATGATTAAAAGAAACATCATCTTTAACTTTTGGTTGGAATTTAATTAAATTTTCTTCTTTATAATTAAATGTAAGGATGTTTATTTCTTTTTTTTTTTTATAAAATGAAATTATTTTGTTTCCTGGCTCATTTTTATATGACAAAAATTTTTCATTTAAAGCAATGGGGAAAGAACTTTTTTGTTCAGTTAACCACATAAGGGATGACATAACACATGGGAAATGGAATTTGCAGCACATTGCAAAAAAAAAGTAGAAAATTATGCGAGAAAGCAAAAAATCTATTACTTGCACATATATTGTATACAGGGACGTATTCAAGAGTGGGGAGGGGTGCAAAGGGATAAATTTTTGTTTAAGAAAAATATTCTTCTTAAGACCGCAATTATCTAATTTATCTAAATTTCAAATATATTTTATAACCTGTTGTGTTTTTTTTATACCTGTATTGTTGATGCTTGGGTGAGGAGGGATCCCCAGCCAATCAGGATTCTCAACTTGATCCCAACACCAATATAAAAAATGATATAATAATTATATAATACTTTCTAGATATTGGAAAAAATTTACACAGAACAATATATATTATTATTTTTAAAAACACATATTTCCTTCTTCTTTCAAAATCTTTGGAAAATCTTAAATAAAAGTAAATTGTTTATAAGTACTCTTTTATATGCATATATATATATCAAATACAAGAAAAGAAATTGTTTAGTTTACTTTAATTTTTTTTTTTCATTATTAGGAAACAAAATTTCAATTATTTTCTATAATATCTTCGACTATTAAATTTTTAATAACTCTCTTAATTTATGTCTATGCATTTGTGATTTCAAATTGGTTAGAAAATGGGGAAAGAAAGTGCTGAGAGAAAAAGGCCTGGTTGCAGGCCTAAAATAAAAAGTGCTTATTAAATATATATTATTATTTTAATAACAAAGTTTAATATTCATTTTGAAAATAATAATAGAAGGCTTGAAAAAGGAGATGAGATACTTTCACTCACTGGGTATAGTATTAATAAAATCAAAAAACAGTACGCGCCTGCGATGAATAAAAAGATTAAATGTAAAACCAACATCTTAACAAAGTTTCTCTCTTAATAGCCCACTCATTTAATCTATACATGCCTGCAATCGCATTACCTAAGTTGGACGATTGAGATATAGAAATTGGGTTTAGGTTAAGGATGGTATGACTTTGTTTGGGTATATATATATATATATATATATATATATGTGTGTGTGTGTGTGTGTGTGTGTGTGTGCGATGAAAATGGGGCTGTAATTCGATTCTCTCTCCTTTGAGGGGGTCATTAGTTCGGCCCTTTAGTCTGCTTGCGCATCACAGGGCGTTATAATTGAGGTCAGGAAGGAGGGGGGCTCGTTTCCTTAATGAAAGAAAAGGGTGCAAACCTCACGCCCTTTATTTATCGAATACCAATAGATCTCTCATCTGAGTTCAAGAAAAATGTAAACGAATGTTAAGAAGTGTTTAGACATTAATTTTAACCAACGCACTAATTTTTTACTTAAAATTGGTGGGCACATAATCGACTAGCAATTTATTTACATCTTTATTTGTATTTTAATCTTTTTTACTTCTTTGAAATTTATTCTTAGAATTTTTTAGTTTTTTTTTTTTTTTTACTTATTTTAATAAATTTATTAAAATAAATAAAAAAAAATGCATTAAGTTGATTTTATTATTTTTATTTATTTGTTTTCTTCTCAAGTCATTTAGACTCTATTCATATTTTTTTAAATTAATTGTCAAAATAATTTAAATAAATTTGATTTGATTAGGATGAGAAGCGAACCACCGGCCCTTGAAACGTGAAATAAGACTTCTACCTCGAAACTAACAGACAGTGGCGCTAAATTTATTAACTAGTTGTGAAGCCCGCCTTCCATTTTTATATAGATTAATAAAATATTCAAAAAAAAAAATGTTTTTACTAAGACTTTCCTGCATTTGAGGATATAGAGATAAAAAAACAATTCCTAATTATATTTTTATTAACCATACAATTATCTAGGCATATTTATTTATAACAATTGGTATACAAATGATTTAAATAAATTTTTATCGGACTGCTTGGCATCCGAACCCACATACCTTGGCTTTGAAGATTATCAGTACTTTTAACCTCCCAGCGATGGGGTATGGCTTCAAAAAAAATTTATAAATGCATCAAGATTTCCTGAATTAAAAGCTAATGTAATTAGGACATGATTTTAAATCTCTATTTTTTAAAGTTCGGCATCTAATATTTAGATTCTGTCTTTAATAATTTAATTTGGACGGGAAGCGAACCTCTGACCTTTGGTACGTAAGGCTAGACTTCTAACTCTGCACCAAGGGACAGGTCTCAACCTATATTTACATAAAAAAAAATGTAAAGTGGAAACATGAGACAACTTTCTCATATCACACAAACTCCTCCATGAAAATTTAAAGATGGCATCAATATGTCAAATTTTAATATTTTTACCATATCTTCAATTATTTATTCATAAAATCTAACTCCCTAATTTTTAATATAAACTTGAGAATTTATAGATGCTTTAGTTAAAATATTGTCTCTGGGGTACACGATTAAGTTTTTACTCTATTTTTTCATTCTAGTTGTTAATTCTTTAAGCTTTTAATACCTAAGAGAAAAGAAATATTTACTTTAAGTGAAAAACTAAAGTTGAATTATTTAATAATAAAAAAAAAGGAAAAACTTGTTTGGAGAAATAATTTCTTACAACTTTGCTAAAGACACACTTGTTGAAACAAACTCTCTTTAAAATTTCACAATTTCACAATTTGAACTAAAAGTTTCTATCTCTTTAAAGAAATGCACATAAAAGTTAGTTAAAACAAAATTGCTGGCCTCACCAACAGTGACAAAGAAAAACTTGAGGCTGAAAATTAATACTTAGCTCTTCTTGTATACTTGTATAGGTATTGAGTCACTTTTCAAGTTGCTCTCACTTGTCTCTGACAGCGACAGATAAGAGATAAGAGATACGAGATACTTTGAAAGAAGCCATTGAGACGATCAGAGAACTAACTGGTGGCTTTTGCAAATGACAGGTCAATAGCAATTCACAAAACAAAAATTTTATTTTTCCTAAGACAATACTTCTCTATGTCATGTTCCTTTCTTTCGATTTAAGAACGACTAAATTTTTTTGAAATTTTGGATATGTAGTCTTGAATAATATTTGTAAATGAGTATTAAATTAACAATATAATTTATATAAAGAGAATAATTTTCTAAAAGTCTTTTCTGCATCTGAGGCCGTATAGAGTTTAAACGGTACGTATATAGTATATAGTATAGTTTTATAATAATATTATAGTTATCCAAGCATATTTATTTATATCAATTGGCATCCAATTGAAATAAATTTTCATCGGACTGCCTGGGATCCGAACCCACATCCCTTGGCTTTCAAGATTATCAATATTAATATTGTCAATACCTTTAATCTCTCTACCAGGGAGTAAGGGTGGGAGAGGAGTGAGGAAAGAGAATAATTAAAGACAAACTATATTTTAAATGTGATAAAATTCAAAAAGAATTAAATAAAGAAAAGCTGGAAAAGAGATTTCAAAAACTCCTTTCTAGTGAAATTTAATTTTCAAAATCTATATACTAGTAACCTCGAGAAAATGTTTTCACTGGAAGTAAATGTCCCCGGTTAGAGCACGGGGAGTACCAATTATCTCATCAACACAAAATATCTTAAAAATAAATAAATAAATAAATGAAAATGAAAATCCGCATTAAAATATTAAATCCACCGCCTGATAAAACGATTTATTTTCTATTTTCTGATTGATTTAATTTTTTTATGCATGTATTATAGGATAATCATCCTTAATATATTAATGTCCACTTTAATATAATTTATTCTAAGATGGTTTACATTATAGGTGTCAGAACACTAGTGTTGAATCCAAAGGGCATTTTACGAACATTTATATCTCAAAGGTAGCGGGCCGCAAAAAGTTTTACTAATTAATCTCGTTTTAATCAAAATCATAGCGCAGATACGGAGAGGAGGGGGCATAATAATTTTTTTCTTGTATGGTCTTAAGAGTCAATTTTTATTTATTTATTTTTTTTTTGCAAGTGGTTCTTGTTAGAAATTTAAAACATTTTTTTTTGTAATTCATCTATTATTAATATTAGTTTTATTTTGTTAGATGGAGTACTCGCATCAGGCATTAGGTGCAGAATTGGCTCTCCGATAACATGACCATGTTCTGGAGCAAATAAATACTTTTGGCCTCCTAACAGAACTGAATTAAAACAGCTAGATTATTTTGTTTAGTGACAATCTAACAAGTCCCGTCATTCCAATGTAGTAATGATGAAGAATTAAGGGAGCCTTCCGCAGATTTGGAGAAAAAGATCCTGGTTCAGACTCTACTTGAAGTAGTAATTGAATAAGTAAAAGGTACCTAGCTTAAATATCAAATTTGAGCTTCGGAGGTTTTTTCGTTTTTAAGATATTTCGTTCAATTACACACAGACAGACCATTTTATGAGACCCACTTTTTCAGTCACTATGAATCTCAAATCATGAATTTCGACATGGAGTTTTTTTGCAATTGCAATATTTTCGCTAATAATAAATTATATATATATAGGTAAGAGAAAGTAAAAAATAGGTCTACGCAAAAACCTGGTGCTATTAGTCACTCCAGATTTTTAAAAAATACTCTTAATATCTTATTCTCCAAACTTTGAAGTCATATTATTGTATCGCTAATAAATAAAAAAGAAAAAGTTGAAAAATTTTAAGCAAAAAGATATTCAGAGATAAAAAAAATACGAATTATTTAAATAAATACATATTTTACTCATTTTGTTATTTTTCTGTTAGATTTGATAGGAGATACAAGATTTATTTAAATAAATAAAATTCTTTATTCGTATCACATCCCTTTTAGGAATCAATATAGTATTTACCCTTTTTATATGAAAAAAAAAAAACGCAGACAAGAACAAATTCAATTTGGAGATGGAGCCACTTGAAATCCCTTTGAACTCATTTTTTAAATTGCAATGACATGTCGAAGAATAATATAAAAGAGGAATTGAATTAAATATTTCATCATAACATAAGAAGTTCTATAATTAAATTGAATGGACAAAGAAAGCCAGTTAGTAAACTTTAGTACTTGATAACGTGAACGCGCACAAGCAGAACTTCAAGTCCTTAAAAAAATTTAGAAAAAATAAACTCTGCAACAAAAAAGTTGATCATTTGAAAATTTGAATTTGCTCATAAAGCTTAAATGATTATTATTTTTAATGAATCGATATAATTTGTAAATGAATGAAAAAGAAGGTTATTTTCAATTGAATTTAAGATTTATTTTGTCCTGGTCCCCTAAGGGGGCGATAAAAGGGGGCACTTTCTGATAAATATGCTTGTAGTTGTAGGTGGAATCCCAAAACGACTTCTTGTATTTATTCCCCCTCCTCCCACTACAACTCCTTCCCCTTTTTCTGCTATAAATCCACTCAGCATTTGTAATGCAATTTGTGGCAAAGTGCACGTGACAGCGGGGGTGGAGAAGTAGGAGGCTTGTTTGTTTTCTCGCTGGGTAAAGAAAAATAACCAGCGCCATTTTGGTTCATCCATGAGATAGAAAACAAAAAAAAAAAATAAAAAGAATGACCTCGTTTCTTTAACGATATAGCAAAATTTAATTTAATTTATAAAATCCATATAAATTGTTGTATTTAAGAAAATAAAATTTCTTTATTTTATTGAGTGATCTTAAATAAGATACATATTTTTATCCTATCAAGAAATTATTTTACTTTTGACATGCCAAAGACGGTTTTTTTTTAGGAAACTATTACAACAATAACTACTATACTTTACTTTTAGGCATTCTGATTTTTTATCACCTAAATGCCCCACAGGAGGTTATATAGCTGCTAAAGAAAGCTACAATGGTAAACGAAAATTGAATAAAAAAATTTATCCTAGGGATGGATGATAAGAGTTCAAATCCTTTTTTATTTATAATAAATTTGCCAAACAAAAATTTCATTTATTCTCGTTAAAAATGGAATGAAAATTCTAAAGGTACAAAAAGTCAAGTGGATAAATTCGTTCGTTTTTTTAAGGGAATGTAATTCAAATGACTAATCACTTTTTTTTCGATCACTACAATTAATCCAAAGTTGCCTACCTTCTAGAAAGAAAAACTAATCTATGCATTCGAAGGAAGCTTTTATTTAAGAGAAGGTGAAAATTGAAGGATGCAGTCTCTTTTATTTCATTTTGAAATATATATTAACCCCTTCTGTTTCGGTCCAGGTTTGGAACTGTGGTTGAGTCATTATAATAATAAATTGTAACATATTCAATTTCATTTAAAGTTATTAACAAAAAATATTTTTTATAAAATAGATCAATTTTTAACCTCTGAATCATGAATTGCAAGCTAGCATTCAGGTCTATACAAAAAATCTTTTGTTAATAACTTCAAATGAAATTGAATATGTTACAATTTATTATCATAATCACTCAACAACAACAGCCCCGATGATGGTCCAAACCCGGATCGAAACGTCAGGAGTGGTTTATACCTGTTATAAATATATATATCAAAATGAAATAAAATAGGCTGCATTTTTCGATTTCTACCTTTCCATTATCCACAGAGCTATACAACTTCATCTTCAGGCTTTTATTTAATTTTAAATTTTAATAAATAATATTGGGTTATAAATGTTATATTAAATCTCAAAAAATCTAATTTATATATTTAATCTAATCAAATTTCTCATCTATCATGTATTCAAACATTTAAATAATAGTAATAGTACCAGTAAACTAGATATAACTTTAGCCAACTCCATTTTAAACACTACTAATTATTAGATTACCAAGTACTCTCTCTCTCT
>JAAAKE020147569.1:0-31730 GCA_010014785.2 Anisolabis maritima | reverse complement strand
AGCATACATTTCTTTTTTTTTTTTTTTTAAAATTGTATTGTATTATTTAATTTCTAAATTTGTTTTTGTTTTTCCTTGGGCCCTTCCCACGAGGACTTGTTCCTCTTTTTTTTTTTTTTATAAATTTATTTTTTTTTAGATTTGGGGGGGGGGGGGGTGGTTGAGAGAAATATATAATTTTCTAAAAGAAACTTTTGCTTTGATATTTTAAGCAAAAAAATTATATAAAAAATTAAACTTCCTTTACTAAGTGAAGTAGAGAGAGAGAGAAGAGTGGGAGGAATTAGTTTTAAGTACAAAGTTGTCATCTCAAGAACGTTGTCACTTAATTGATTCAAAAATGGCTTAATATCTAAGTTAAAATGTATAAATGCGAGTTGGCAAGTCAACTAGCTGCAAGTTGTGAATTTCATAATGAAGGATGGAAGGAGATAGAGAATGAAGGTGTGATAAAAGTTGGCCATCTCAAGAAAACCAGAATTAGAGAGAGAGAGAGAGAAGTCTCTCTCCTTGCATTTCCAAACAAAATACGAAAACGGACTTAAATCAAGAAACTGAGGGATGTCGACAAGCACCGACTTGTTCCTTAGTCATGTTTGCAGAAACATGTCGAAAGGTCGGAGAGTAAATTAAATGGTGGTGTTTTGTAGCAAAGTAAGAAGGAACTTATCTATATATATACATGAATGCCTCCTTGAGAAAAGCAAAAAAGAGCGAGACCAGATCGTAACTCTAAGCTTTTTACTTAATAAATATTAACTGAGGTGAAAAAGATTTTATTAAAAGTTAATATTATTAAACAAATTTTTATTTTTAAATTAAATTATTTTCTTTTCTTATTAGATTATAGCTTTGTATTTAGAGATGTTTGAAAACATCAGAAAATTTTCAGAATCAAGAAAAGATGCGTTTAACTCTTTTAAAGTGTTCTTAAAACAAAATTTCCAAGTGAAACGCAAAAATGTATTCATCTATCTCTAAAACCATGTTGACACATGACTAGATTTCAGGGAAGGAGAACCGAATCGAACCGAAAATGCCCGAACGTTGAATACTTATTCTTTCATGAAAACTTTCTTATAAGCGTAACCAACTTCCACTAAATCTATTAACCGGAATTTAAAAAAATTACTCTTCTAACATACAGAGATTTAAATTATTAATTTTTGAAAATATCGTAGCTGGAAATATAAATATATGGTTGGTTGCCGTAGACGCCATAAAAAACTTTTTTTTGCACTGTTACTAATATGGTAACAAGCAAGACTTTTGTCAACATTTTCTTACTCTTAAGGTTCGCTTTCTGTGATTCCGGTGAATTTGCATTAGGAAATATAGACATGCGTCAACCAGGCTTCATTAGTAATAAACGGCGATTCACTCTTTAAAATAAATTTAAGGCAACGATAATTAAATATATTATTGATTTTTATTAAGAATGAATTAAATTTAATCAATGATGATTTAATTAAAAATATGGATTTAGAAGAATCATCTTGTTATCATGAAAACTCTCTCTCTCTCTCTCTGGTTCAAAATATATGAAATTTGGTTTGGGTATATCAACAGCATAACATAATATGATTTACGTCCAAAATCAACTTATCATTGTTATCTCTGGCTGATATGCTCTGCTGTGTTTGGCAGGACGTCAGCTGGAGGACAAAAATAAAGAGGAAAATATCAGAGTTGCGCGAGTTTTGTTCGCTTCTTCTTCCTATTTAATTAGATGGGATCTGATTACTATAAGCTTTGCCATGCATATATAAGCTACAAAAAATTTTATGCTAAACAAAAAAAATTGTTTTTAATTAGGATGATTACAACTGTGGATTTTATTATACAACCTGATTAAACGACTTAGATCAATTTAATAAACAAAAGGGCTACATTTTTTTTTTTAAATAATCATTTTATAATCATAATTTAATTTTAAATAAATAGAGAAGCTCTCTCTGTCCCTTGGAGCAGTGGACTCGTTACACGTACCAAGGCCAGTGGTACGGTTCCTGTCCTGAACGATAAAAATTTATTATTGGCTACCAATTAATATAAATAAATAAGGTAGAAATGTTCTCAGATCCCGATAAAAAAACAGACCGTAAAACATTTTCCATTGTATTGAAATTATCAATATAATAAATATAAGAAATTTAAAAAATAATTAGGCTGGAGATTATTATATACTATTATATCCATAAAATATTCAAAACACAATCTTGTATTATAAAAAATAAATAAATAAATAGGAAATGGCCGAATGAAACCAGCCTCTTTCGCTTTTCCCCTCCACCTCACTTTATTGCAAATGTTTCGGCCACTTTACATATATTCAAGACAGTGAGCGTGAAGATATATTAAAAATAATTTGTATGTGAGTTAAAGAAAATTTTAATTTATATATAATGAATATTAGACGATTATTTTTTTAATCCGACAATTATTTGAATAATTTAAAAATGAAGTGAGGCGTAAATAAGATCTAGCATGATTATTTATGAAGTTGATAGCATCTCAACTTTTTTAAAAATATATTCTAATGTGAAATGAGGGATGAAATAACATGATTGAAAGCCAAATGGGATTCGCTCCAAAATATCATATCTCAAATTTCCAATTTTTTTTTTTTTTTTTTTAAATTTCTGACTTAATTTTGTTATTTTTAATATGTGGTATTAATTATTATTAATATTATTATTTATTAAATTAAATTATTAATTATAATTTTTGATATTTTTATAAAAGTCAAGAACTACCAGAGGCAAAATCCATTCCCGGGATATTTGCATTTCAATCATGTCATGGTCCAGGCACTGATTCTTTAATGACCACTCAGATTATCTAAATGAAATTACTATTAATTTTTTTATTTCTAATACATAGTAATATTTAATTTCTTGGAATTTTTTAACTCATTCCGTACTTAATAGTAGTTATACTAACATTATTATAGAGATAGAAATAATTACAAAAAAAAAAATTTAATTTTTAATTTTATTGCTTATTACGAAGTAACACTTGAGTATTTCATATTGCATAAAAGCAAGAATATATATATGAAAAAAACATGAAAAAATTACAAATAATAAAAGTGAAAAATAGATAAAATAATAAAAAAAAGATCCAATTTACTGAGGACTCACACCGAGCGAATGTGTGGATAGCCACGTTACCCGCACTAAGATTGGCATTTATTCTACTCCCTATATGTCAGTCTTCCTCCCACCCAAATCAATCAAGTGTCATGCTGTGTGACGGGCCGGCTTGTCCCTTCACTGAGTCCTATCTAATTTTAAATGCCAACCCTGAAATAAGGGCTGAGCCAAAGAAAGAAGAAGAGTAAAAATAAGTATAAATTGCCTAAAAGAAAAAAAATCCATGATAGCTCCTAAAAAACAAAATCCGCTGGTAATATATGTATATTTTTGACTGATGAAGTATAGGTATAGACTGATTCTAGAGGGGGCAAAAATCCCTGAGTTTGTATAAATTGTATTAGTCCGTTTTCGGAGTTCCAAAGGAGTGAAGAGAGGTGTCGCTTCCCTTTTAAAGGCCAAGAAGCGGGAAAGGTGGGGAAGAATGCGTTATGAAAGTGGCATCTTTTGGCCTTACATTAGAATGGTAATTAGATTTCTGGAATTCCGGGAGTGACCAAGCTACAAAAAAATTTAAAAAAATAAAACAATGAAAAATATTTTATTAAAAAAATGGCAAAAATTCAAATTCTATTCTATTTAGTTCTTTCAAAAAGAATTAGAAAAAATATTATTTTAAAAACGTTAAACATCATGACGTTCAATTCTAAAAAAAATTCAAAAATAGGACTTAACCATGTTGGCATTTAAACCTGGTAATAATATATGCAAAACCATTATATAAAATACTTCCTTTATTAAAAACAAAAAAGTGCAAGAAGGCATTTCTAGTCATACGTTCGTTGAAATATTTTGACTTATATGATGTTCGGAATAGATTGGGTGCCGATAAGCCAGATAAAAAAGGATGGGGAAAAAGAGGGGTGGGGTTGCGAGTGAATGGCATGCGGAGGGGAGGCAAGGTCGCCGCCACCGATAATGATTACTACGACGATGCCGACGTCAGCGAGTTGTTGGCCACGTCAGGCTTTCCCCTCCAAAGCCACTTCATTTCCTATCCCTCCCTTCATTTCTTCTAGGGTCCCACTTCTTAGTAGACCTTTTGGGCTAAATAACCTCGAATTCTACTATCAGAATCAAAAGTATTTGGATCAAAATTTAATTTCGACAAAATGTACGAAGATAGTATAAATATATATTTAATATTATAATCCAAAAATTCAACCTACTGAATGGCCATTGAATGTCTCGTCATGATGACGTTGCATTCATGGGCTGCGAGCAGAGTTTGACATTTGTTTCTAAAAGTGAGGTTAGCTTAACTAATAAAAAAGGA
The DNA here is from genome assembly GCA_010014785.2 of Anisolabis maritima. NCBI lineage: Eukaryota > Metazoa > Arthropoda > Insecta > Dermaptera > Anisolabididae > Anisolabis > Anisolabis maritima. The sequence goes on along the minus strand of JAAAKE020147569.1, from coordinate 27,299 downwards.
AAAATATATCGGAGATGTTTTGGATTAATTATTTGAAAGAAATTTATGTTTAATCACATGACAATTTCATTTTAAAAAAATTCAGGGATTTACTCAACCTTTTTTTTTTTGAGCAATGAAGAAAAAAACATTTTTTTTAATTTTGCATTTATTCTTCCCAGACCCCTCTCTCTTAGAAAGAAAAACCATAAAATATCAAGAAGAGCTTTTGAATAAAATGAAGTGGATTTGAAGTTGCAACTATAAATGAAGTTCATTTAAAAAGGCCAAGTTTTAGTTGGGAAGTCTAGAAGGAAAAATAATTCAGGGAAAAGTTTTCATAACTCTTGAGATGCTGATGAAATTCGAAAGTTCGTTTCAAATTATTTGAAGGGGTTGGAAAAAGAGGCGCTATTCAAGATTAAGAAATACTTAGGAAATTATTTTATTCTTTGACAATTATAAAACTTTTCAGAAGCAGAAAGTATTTGATTTAAAATGGAAGGGCGAGAACTTTTAAGTAGACCTATTTCAAAAGAAAATTCTAAAAAATTTCCCATATATTTTCCCTTTGGTGTTGCCCCCACTGAACTCTTATCTTAAAGTAGAGACACGATGATTTTGCGCTTTCGGACTCCGGTATCTCTCTCAATTATGGTCTATTTAATAAAAGTTTGGTATTGGAGGAGGTGTCCGCTGACCACTAATAACGCCGCGTAAGCAAAGCCATTTCTATGGTAACTTCCCAGGCTGCTCACCCCTGCTGTCTTTCAGTGACGTACAACACTGGCAACGTTGCAATCGTCCAATACTTAAGTTTCATTAAATAGAGATGCCGAGCATATTTTTTTTACTCAAAATCAGGTGATGAAAACGAAAAAATAAACCTTGACAAAATTAGTAATAAAAAATAAATTTATTTTAATTATTGACTAATTAGTTAAACTGACATATCGCTAGAAAAAAAATTCATTTTTTCGATGTAGAGGAAACCAAGACAAGAAGCTTTTTATCCCATCCCCTTTGGGAAGATTTCTTCATCAAATTAAATTTCTTCTAAGTCGAGATGAATAGTATTCCTCGACAATTTTCCCTTTATTTTATTTTCAAATTCAATTTAAAACTATATGCTAACTCAAACATGCACTTATCAATTATTCACATTCTCCAATTCTATTCTTATCCCTAGAGCTCTTCAAGTTCTTAATGCATTGACTTGGGGAAAATAGGAAGACCATCAAACAAAAAGTGACATTTATATAATATTAATAAATATTTATCAAGTGAAGGTGCGGCGAAATTATTATGGGAATACTAAGGAGAGGCCCGTAGAACAAATTCAAGTGAATTAAATTTTATTCTTAATTTTTTTGATATTCGTGTTATTGCAATTTAAACTCAGTGCAGTTAAGCTTTAATGTTTATTGTCATCTTTAATAAAAAGTTGAACAGAACGGGTGGCATGGTTTGGGAGTAAACAGGCTACTCAAAAAGAATCAATAAATTTTTTTGTACAGATTTAAAGGAAGATATTTTCAACATATATTATAAAAGAGATACAATGAAGAACTGACTATAATCAGTAGCAGAAATAAATTAAACTGAGATATTTATCATGGAGTGAATAAATTCGTTCTTTTTTACTTACTGGAAGGTAGGCAACCCAAATAATCAAATCATTCAGTGGGTGATATACCCCAAAAATTGATTGATAGAGAAAATATCTAGAAATTATTAAACAAATGCAATAAATACAATAATCAAAATAATACCTTAATTATTAAATGATGACATAAGGCTTATTTCCTCTTAATTATATTTATCTTTCTACTCGATCAATTGAGGCTACGCGCTATTTATTTTTTCCCACGAATCGACTCACGTACCCCCTGGGCTACGCATACCTCACCTTGGAGACCACTGCTCTAGACCAGAGGTGGTCAACAGGTAAATCGCGGTCGACAGGTCGCTCGTAAACAGTTGGAACAAAAATTGGTTATAAACATAACATAACTACTCATTAATAAAATTCTTTTTTTACATATATATTCCTTATTTGTTAATAAATATTTTTTGTTTTGACTTCATCTTTACTTACCTTTTGCTTATATATGTAACTTATATATATCTAGATTATTTTTGAAAGTTTTATGAAATATTAATAAATAAATAAATATTGCTATCACTTTTTTTTAGTAGTAGATTAGATCAGAGAACAAACCAATGGCCACCCAAGAGCAATTAATTCAGATATAAGTTATAAAAGTTTGTCATTTCGGTTGCCTACCTTCCAGCAAGCAAATATGAATGAATTTTTCATTCCATGGTAAATATAACAATTTGATCTACTTTTAATTTATGCGCCCCATGTGACAGTTAAAATATATCTTTTAGGTTCTACTTCACATTATTTGAACAAATTCAAAATATAAAGGTAAAATGACTTCCTTATTTCTTTTAATTTAGTTATTCTGAATGTATGTATGTACGAAGTCACTCTCTCTTCCCTTCAGTCAGGAACTGGCACTTTGTGGTTATAATCGTAACTTTCTTGGGAATTATACTGGGACGGGTTCTCAGTACTTCCCTCACTAATTGGATTTTTTGCCATGAGGTGAAATTGAACATGAGCTGTAAATCAAAAGTTTATCCCCTGGACTAATCGCCTCCACGAAGTCACTAGCCGCGGCCATTTGGCTTATGGCTATTCTACCCCACGTAATGGAAATGTCCTTTGGCGTCCCCCCCTTTTATATATTATAATCTTCTTTATAGTTAAATATTTTTATGCAAAGAAATCCCGCACCTAGCCGCTTTTTGTCTATTTGCTGAGCGTGCATTGGTACATGAGGATGCCATTGTTGTGCTCAAGACACGCATACACCGTGTACACCGAGCCTTATAAAGGAAAATTTTTCAAATCTTGGAAATTTGCAATTAAATAATGAGTTATAAATATTTTTTTTTTTTAAATAATAGATAAGGACTAAAGTGAATTCTGCCAATTTATATTTATCTATATTACATAAAAGAGATAAGATACTACGCATAATAATAACGGTGCTTTTAAAGTCCGATTCAATTTATCTTGTACTCGTGGCATTAATGATTGATTTTTTTGTTAATTTTAATTATAGTTATCTCTATGAATATATGCCACCTCCTTGAATGACTAAGAATATAAGTTTCCATTTTCATTTATAAAAGATCTTTGAACCCGCCGGCGGAAAGAAGAGCTACAGCTACCAAGATCATTGCCATTAAGCAAGGCCAAGCACTGTTGAATCTCGGATAGGTGGCCTCCGACAAAAAGAGGGTTGCTTCCGATGGAAATCATCGATTCTATATATAGTCAAAATGCCATGCTGGATACACTTAACATAATAAAAAAAATAAAAAAAATTTGATAATTAAATTGATTATAACCAAAAATAACTTAAATCACCTGATGATAACCAATCTAAATATGAAATTTGAACTTCTCGCAATTTCGTTTTCAAGATGTTAACATATAGATTAATTTCTTATATAATTTCAAAACTTTGAAAATTTGATAGGAATATAATCCTCCTAGATTAAGGAAGGAATTCAGAAACAAAGAAGAATATTACTATGCTTTTTTTTTATATAGAATTTCTTAATTAAAAAAAAATAAGGCAGATCTTCAAGAAAAAATGTAATTTAAGAAATTTAAAAAAAAGCATAGTAATCTGAATACAAGTCTAAGTCTTGGGCTAAGAAATTAAATCATTAAAGAAAAGCAAATATTATTAATTTTTTTTTAAAGTCTTTTTCGGCATCTAAGGCTATTTAGATTCCGTACATATTTTATTTAAATTAAATTAAGAGCCAATATAATTTAAATAAATTTTATCGCTTTTGACGGAACGCTGGAACGTGAATCGAGATAAGGGCCATATAATTAATTTTAATTTAATTTTAATTTTAATCAAATATTGAATGTGACATTTAAATATATTATTTTAAATTAAATTATAGACAGCCCCAATGGCTGACAGCTAAACGGCGTAAATAAAAAAAATAGACAAATATATAGCCCTGTCCATTAGTCTAGAAGCAGAGGTTTCACTTCATATACCAAAGTTTCCCGCCCTGAATGACAAAAATTTATATTTTATTGGCTACCTATTAATATAAATAAATAAGGACGAGGTCTATATGGCCTCGGATGCCGAAAAAGACTTAAAAATATATATATATTTTTACTTAATTAAGGAAACCTCATAAATTCAACTACAATAAATGGTTGGCAAAGTTGACCGCTTGGTTAAGTCGGATTTTATTTGTGATTGGCCATAAAAAAATTTAATATCATACATAACTACATTAGCATATCTTTCCTTTCATTCATAGAATATGAAATAAACTGATTAGTCATTTTTTTAATTGATTAAAGTAAAAAAATTTTGAAATCATTAAAAGAGAAAAAGAAAAAATTTTTTATAAATACTTAAACATTCAAAATGGAGTGATTTATACACAGGTTTCTGATGGTCATCAAGCCCAAAGCCTTTAGGCAACAAGAAGTGAAGGCCGCAAATGAATTAAAAATTAACATCAAGAAAAATAAATGGCCGGAAAATAGGTGGCTCTCTTCACTTGTTTATTAACCTTACGAATATGATTAGATTACGAATATGCATTGAGTTAAAAAAAATTCACTCGTTAGCCTTCTATATAAATTTTTTTCTTTAAAATCATGAAGATGTCTTAAGGGCTTTTGCGCAAAAATATGTAACAGGAAAATTGAAACTGTCTTTTTTCTTGTTAACACTATATAATTATAATATATCCCAATATGTAGGAATTTTATTTTTTTTATAAAGATAAAAAAATTTATTTATTCCTCGATTATCTATCTTCGAGATTCAAATTTTCTCTAACTTATTTCTTTAATTTTGAGTGCATATGAACAAAAATGTAAGAATTGGATTTCATACAATACATACTGTCTGAACAAAGTAAAATTCAAATCGAAGAGAAATTATTATATTCAGGGACTTTTTTTTTGTTTCCCTCAATAACAAATTTATTTCATACTTTTTCCTTTGATTTTATAATTTTTTATCATTTTTTTTTTTTTTTTTTGCAAATCCTAAGATATATATATATTAAATTTTTATGCCATCAGGCAAATCTAATTTCCCTACTGTTTCATTTGCCTTTGATCATTGTTAAAAGGAATTTGCTCCAAAAAGGAAGTGCTTCAATTTTATTAAAATAAAAAAATTTAGTTTGCCACAATAAGAAATACATTTCTCAGTATCTTTCAACCTTCGAAGTTTGCTTAGAAAACGCAAAAAAATTTTAATACTGGAACTGTCTCTGTTTTGTCCCAAAATGCTCTTCCAAAAAAAAAAAATAAATAAATAAACCGAGAGTAGCCGCTCGACTTTCCCGTATACACATATATATATAAATATATTAACATCTAAATTATATCTGTCTTTATTTGACTTAACAAGGGATCAATGATTTTGCTGTATTGCACATATACAAAATTTGGTTGATCTGCATAAAATGTGCTCGAGTTATCATGGAAACAAACAGTTGTAATTCGACTCAGGGAGTCTAAAAAATCAAGAACTATCAAAATCTCGAATTTTTGGACGGTTATAATACTTTCCCTAAACTATGTATACGAGAAAGTAAAAATATACACATTTACGATAAATTATTTTAGTTGAAAGACGCAGCCAGGAGAAATTAAATTTTCATTCCTAAGTCACGCTCTTCTTCAAGATCAAAAATTGTTAAAAATTACTCGGCACTGTAATCGTGTTATGCCCTGTAGCGTCTCTACGGTCGGTCAACCAGTCGTATGTCCGGGGCCCTGGGGGCTAGTGGAGCTCCGCCTCGAGATAATAAATAAATTTGCTGAAATTAAAGCAAGGAAAATAAAGTTATATTAATTTTTTCTTTTATATTAATATGAATGTGTTATAAATTAAGTATTACTATTTAGATAAGAATACATCTTCCATATGCTCTTTTCTTATATTAAAAATTAATTTATTTATTCACTTTTTTATTTACTCTCTCATTCGATATTTGTGTACGGGGCCTCAAAATTCCAAGGGCGGCGCTGGTTATAGAAAGTATAGAATAATAGGATCATTTTTATATCTCTCTGAAAGAACTGTATGCTCCCAATATTTTTTTTTGAAGAGGTGTGTTTGACCCCTACAAATCATCCCTACTATAGAATTCAGAAAATTATTTTAGCAATACTGAAGACAATAATAGAATAACGTCGTCTCATTGATAATGATAATAAATAAAAAAAATTTTTTACTTAATCTTTAATAAACAACTTTTATCATAATTATTTAATCATATTTGAATAAGAGAGATTAATATTTTCTCAGAAACTAATCGTTATCGTCGTTCATTCATTAAATTAATAGTATTTCAAAAAGGTTTTAAATAAATAGATGAATTTTCTGATGAGAATTACAAACAAAATTTGGAATTAAGTGTCAGGAATGGTTCGAGACTTTTCTCTAACGCGATAACCGTTTACTTTATTGTTTTTTCTTCGGATAATCGAAAGTTTGGGAGAAACTTGCTTAATCCAACATCCATGCATAGACTTTTATTATTATTTTTATACATAAAGGACAGTGTCAATCTGACCATATTTAAAAAAAAAATAATAAGTTAAATTTAATTTAAAAATATCAAGGGGAAGGTGCGGAAAGAGACCCCTGATTAAGGTCTTGTCCCTCTGAAGTAGGGTGGTTTAATAATAAGTTATTGAAAAAAAAAAAAATTATTTTAAGATTGAAACAAAAAATTTTATTTCTTAAACAATTTTTAATATAAATTTAGTTTTCAAAATTATTTATTTGATTCTTGAGAGACATTTTTATCCACAAAACCTAAATAACGACTGCACTTTTTTGATGTCGCCATGCGTGAAAGTATATGGTAATAGAATAAAAAATAGATAATAATTTAAGTTTGATTAATTTTTTCCATTATTATTATTATTTTAAAAATGAATTTTTTTGGCAATGGTCCTTGATATTTTTTTAAAGGAAATATATAATTTGCATTAACAAATAAATTATATTTTCAAAAGATTTAATTCCGAAATGGTTTAATTTATCAATTATATTATGATTTTTTTTTTAGCAAGTTTTTTTTATTTGCGTTTTAAATTTTAAATTAAGTCCGAATTTTGATTAACTTTTTAGAAAATTTTAGGAATTCTGTTTTATAAATTATCGGCTTTCTAATATTAAATATGAATTTCGGAAGAATAAATAAACAAGCCACCTCGAAGGGTCTGGCTTCATGTAAAAGTAAATTTTTTCTCAAAAAAAAAAAAAAAAAAACAATTTAAATGATTTATATCCCACTCTCAATATTCCCAGAACAGTGGCGGAGATATCCCCATCACTAACAAGGGCGGAAGCTTCAACCAGAGTTGGAGGCTCTGGCATCAGCATAAGGAAAAGCCTCAACCTTTCACCTTTACACCTTTCTCAGTTGTTTCATGTTGTTTGCTAACAAGTTAGCAAAGGGATCCCTAACGAACTGTATATGAAACAACTCACCGTTATAATGACATCAGCACTAAATTTAATTATTAAAAAATAATTTAAATTTAAATACTTAGTGATGTCCATATGGGCCAGGACCCAACAAGAAAAATCTGGTGTGATGCACATCAGTGATGTACTATCATACCAGATTTTTTGCGTCGGTCTCCCTCCCATTATTTTATTTACCTTTCATTTTTAGAGATTTGTTGTGTGTATTATTAATCAATTATCAATATTATAAAAAAAAAACAATTAAAGAAGTTAGAACCCTACCTTAACCTATAATCACCTTTTTGGTTTCCTTGAACCATATATAAAATACACTAGCGAACGTGTCAAAATGCATAAAATAGTTTGCCTTAGTTTGAGAATGCCCTAGTTTCCGTTTCATTTCGAACGCTATTATAGTTGGTTGGAAACATTGTATTGATCATTTGGTTTTTCACACGACAAGACACGTGCTTAACTCATTTAATTGAGCGGTCAAGCCAAATCCCAGCTTTCATCATCAAATTTTGTTTTTGATTCTATAAATGACTCATAAAGTCTTTTCAACATTTTACCTCGACTTAATCATCTCACTTCTGAAAAGTAAATGATGTCCCCCTAGTCAGTCAGGATCCATAAATTTAAGCAATTCCTGGAAATGGAGGTGATTTAATCCCTTGGCCCTTATGAAATAAATTTACAGTCTTGATGACATCTGCATATCATAGCTTTTGCGCATAAATCAATTAATAATAAATTAACAACATGTCAAAATGTAATACAAAAATTTGTAATGGTAGCAATTTCAATTTTTTGTTGGGCAACATTCATCGTCGTCTTAAGCGGCGGGATAACCAATCCTGCTATACTCTATTAAAAAAATTTTTAGGATTGAAGGAGGACGGAGTCCAGTGAACAATCAGAATGGTAACCTTGCACGTTGCCATATTTTCCCAAACGTTACGGCTGCTCACTTCAGCTGCGAGTACTGTTCATGCACAACCCTGGCAAGTCTGCATCCGCCCAGAGACCAGTTCTATAGAAATTTTTAGAGTATAGTTTTGGAACGAACCTCCGGTTAGAGTAAATGAAACGCATTTTACCTCTCTGAAGAGCTAAAAATAATAAAATATTGGCAAGTTGTTGGGTCTAGAAAGGAACCCAGGATTACTATCCTTCAGTCCTGTTCTGAATTTGATATTTCCAATGGATTTTTTGGGATAACATTTCATATATAGAGAGAGCTACAACCGGGTAAATATTTTAATCCAGAAATTCCCTTCAGAGGGAAAGAATTAATTTTTAAAAATCCCTCTAGATACGTGTCCTGCTTGAAATTGATTTACTGACTTTTCTAGAAAAAATTTTAAACTTAAGATGAGATTTAATGAAATCTTAAAAAAAATTCCCTTCAATCAATATCAAGGTTTTTAATATTATATCCCTCTCCTCACATCTTCAGAGGATGCGGGTTTATTTGACATGTCTTCTTGTCAGGAGATGAATTTTTTCTCAGTTTCGGAGTATCGATATTAAAGTTCAAGGATATCCTCTCTTCACTCACCCACGCCTTTAACATATGGTTTTTCTATATTTTTCATTATCGTTTTCCTTTATTAATTCGTAACTTGTAACTCTACCCTCAGAGGTAATTTATCAAAAATCATGGAATATTTTAATAAATTGTTAGAGATTAAATAAAACCTGAATATAAAATGAATTATTATAGAAAGATTGTCTAAATATATTTTAATCTTTTATTTTCTTATATGGTAAATGATTTATCTAGGGCGTTGGCACATTTTATTCTAGCTGGTGAAATTAAAAAATTATAATTAGCAATTTTTTTTCATTTTTATGACGCTAAATGGACATTTCGCTCAAGATTTTCAATTCATTAAAGATTGTTATTTTATCTATTATCTATTTATCTATTTTAACATTGTATTAATTTATTTTTGAAAATATACTTTATTATAAACTTTTATTTGTATTTTTTTTACTCCATCCTTATTTATTTAAATTAATTGGTAGCCAATAAAATTTAAGTAAATTTTTGTCACTCAGGACGGGAAGCGAACTAAAGTTTACTAACTCACTTTACTACCCCTTAGTATAAAGTTTTCAAAAATAATTTATTAGAAACAAGAGCCTTGTCACTACTTCAAATCAGAGGCTTAGTTATATATATTAGTAATTAATTCACGTGTGAGAATAATATTTTATTTGCAAGAATTTTCTAAACACTTTTTTTTTGTGAACAAATTCTCTCTCACGTAAATTTTGTTCATAACTTCAACCATCATGTCTTTCTTGAAGAAATATTATTTTAAAAACGTCATAGATTATTTTCTTGTATTTATTTATATAAATGAGAGTTGATTTTTACTCAACATTGCATGGGATTCAATTTTAATAGGTAGATAATAATAAATAAATAAATTATGTGACTTGCCCTTTGACTATACTATACCCATGGTAGATAGAAAAATTTTGAAAGGCATTAAATTCGCCAAAGTTTTGAGCAACATATTTGTAGACTTAAGAAAAAATATTTCTTTTTAAAAAGATTGGTAAAAGCTATTATACCCTTGCCCACACTATTAAAATTGTTAATATTTTTCTCGGGAAATGAGTTGTTTAAAAGTGAATTTAAATTTAGATTATCTTAATCGAGATTAAATTATCAGTACAAATAAGATATTAAAACAATATACTTGAATTTTTTACTTCTACTCTTTAACCTTAATAAAGAAATTTACATAATTCAAAGAAAATCCTCTGAATATATTCTTTTCTTTTTTCGGTACATAAGAGAACTTTGAAGAAGTTGGATAGACAAGGACGAGGGGTCATAAACTCGGAAGGACGCTTCTATTAAGTCCCCCATTAACGCTGAGATCCTTCAGTAATGAACTCAAAACCTCGAGGTCTCAGCCTTCGAAAGTCATCAAGCCCTAATGCACCAAGGTATTAAAACCTCTTCGTCATTTGTTAAGCAGAATCAGAGGAAGCCTTCCATCGTTATCCTATGCGATTGTCGAAGATCATTTTTTTAATAGGAAATTTATTAAATTATAATTCGTTTAAAGAGAGTTTAAAAAGATTGATATTCTTTCTTTTTAAGTATACTAGCTATTTAGCTTCGAGTAATATTATATATATTTAATTAAAGAAGAACTTTTGCGATTATTGATACTCTTACCTTTCTTCTTTTTTTTTTAAAATTAGCGGCTAATGACGTCATAAGACTACTCGCCCTATATTCCTAAGTATCGCTTGTTTAATATAAAATTTTCTCTATTAATTCTTACGATATTTATATTTATAATTTAAAGAGTATTTCTAAAACCAGGCTTATAAGAAAAATTAAGAATTTTCAAGAAATTTATATGTTTATCCACCTAACATGAACAATTTCTAAATAGATGCATGCGCAATACTGTTAATAATGCAATAATGTTCTCCGCATGCATTTGATGGACAAGTCTATTATAAATAATATCCCTGGATAATCTGTATCGTAAATAAATTTATTATTAAATTATATAAAGTCTATATAGCCTAAGATGCCGAAGTGATTAAAAAATAACAATAAGGGAGGAGGAGTGACCTCACTTTAATTAATAATTAAAATTTTTATTCGTTAAATGCGGGCAGAGTGACAAAATTGCGTTTATACTGGTATATTATCATGGATATTACTTGATGGTGATTAAATGTTTTTTGCTTAAGTTTGTTGTCGTCAATAAGCACGCACTAACTAATGTTTGCCAATTATTCTATCGCTAATATCATCTAGTTTTTGATTAGTAATACATTGCGATTCATTCGCAGTGAATGCTAAATTTTAATCTCGTTGAGTCTATTTAAGAAAAAAAGAGAGAGAGATATTGTAATAAATAAAAATAATAAAAAATAAATAAAAATTGATTAATGAACACAAGTCAAAAATTATGTTGACATTTTGTTGAAGAGATTAAAAATCGAACTCAAAGAAGAATATTCAAGAATATTATCTGTTTTTTTTTTTTATTTATTTATTTTTAAATTAAATGGATTACATATTAAGATAATAAATTGAGAAGAATGAGACGAGACTAACAATACAATTTTTAATTAATTTACAGATACAGAATTAATACTATTAGTAACATATTTTAAAATTATATATTATAGGCTTGCATTTAAATTAAACTTATTTATTAATTTTGGTTAAATTAAAAAAAAATGTTATAAATATTTTCTAAAGACAGAAATTTAATCTTTGAATATTTTTTTTAAAGATTCATTAAAATTTTAATTAAAATTTTTTCTTTAAAAAAGGGCCAAACCTAACGACTTCATTCATTCTTTAAGTGGAAAGAAGTCTCCATCGCTGTGAAGAAATATATTTTTAATTAAGGTTTCATTTCATTTTCAAGGAAGACTAGAAGAAGTTTTTCCTTCATTAAATCCCTAAGAAAGCATTTTTTTTTTTTTTTTGATTTTTCAAAGAAAACATTTGTCTATATAGGAAATAGGGAAATAATTTCTCTAATCCCTAAGAAAAACAAAAGGTTTCACAAAAAAAAAAAAACATAAATTAGGCCATATGCTTAAAAATCAATTCTTAGAAATTTAATTAAATAATTCAGTATATCCAATTTCTTTAAGATATTAAATTAAAAATAAAAGTCATACATGTAAAAAAAATGGAAATTAAAAGAGTATGATAATGTAAAAAAAAAAAATGTTTTGTATGTTCAAAAAGAAATTTTCTCTCAATTCATGGAATTATCTTCCATTCCATTCTCAAAAGAAGCGAAACAAGTCAGATCCTGTTAGATTAACAAAGGAAGAGGGTTTTTTTTGGGTGAATCTTTTTTTTTCATTTATCATATTTTTTTATTAGTTTTATCTAAAAAAAAAAAAAAAAAAATATAAAAAGTCTTAACGAGTGAACCATCCCTGAAAAATAAATAACCTGGTATAAATGAAAAAAATTAAATCGACAAAATAATCTGGAATTAGTTCTAGATCCATCGACTTTGATACATGCTCTAAATTAATACAAAATCCTCTCTTTTTCTTCAGAAGAGAAAATATGCTAAAAATTACAAATTGAATTTTTTGATAACAAAACAGTTTTTGTTTTTTTTCTTATCGCCTCGTTACATTTGGAGAGCAGCCAGAGGGATTCATTATTTTGAAATTGTATACAAACAATATTAATCAAATATAATATAAACAAAAGTAAAATTCCAAGTAAATTATTGACATTTTAGTTTTGAGAAATACGAGCGTAATTAATTTCTCTCTTTGACACCTTTTGAGTTTATTTACCAAAAATATATATATACTAATCAATAAAATATTGATTATGCATTTAGAGAAAAAGCCTAGTTTAGATATAGAGCTCCAATTGAGAATTGATTAAGTCATTAATTGAATCGATTGACCAAATCAGAATACCCAAGAAAAAAATTTATTACGACAAATAAAATAATAACAAATAACAGACAAAAGTTCTGTAATTTGATGGATTCACTGATAATGATATAACGCCTGTGAATTGGTGAAATTTTTAAAAATTATCTTTCACCGGGGCCAGTCTGTTTTTTTGCTTGGCTGTATCAACATTTTCTTTTGATTTATGATCTTTCTTTACATCTGAGGTTATTTATTAGGAATGGTAGTATAAAGTAAATAAGCTTTGAATTTAGTTTACTAAACCAGGGGGAGAGAGGAGACTTTTTTAAATGATAGGCCAAGTACTTATATAGAAATGGAGTAAAAGCCGCACTGATCCTTCTAATCACTACTTACTAAGTAAAACAAATACAATACTTCATAATACATGCATCTATATTTTATATCAGTATAGGATTTTAAAAAAATATAATAAATAACTTTCCAAATTGTTTTTGAAATGAATTTATGCTGGATTATTGGGAAAATTTAAATTTTCTTAATATTCAAGCTACTTAAGAGTTTACGACATATTCTTATTCTTATTTTATTAATAGTCTAGAACAGGGGTTTCCAAACTTTTTTTTTTAACGGTGGGCTGAATTGGCGAACCTAAAGTAGAGTGAGAGACGACTCAACAAATTGAATTATTTTCTCCAATTGCAAAAAGCAACTTGTTTATTTGTCCTCTCTTTTGATTTGATATATTTCATTCGCGAAAAAGTTTTTTCATAGAGATTGCCAAAAATGAAGATAAATTAGGGTATTTTATTTTAGCACAATTCCCGAACTGATTTTATCCTCGGGCCGGATTGGGGGTTTGGGGAGCCCTGGCCTAGAAAAATATATCGTTCCATATGCTAATTTCGGATTATAAAATAGATTCAATTTCTCCTATTAAAATTTAAACACAAATAAATGTCTTATTGATTAAAATGCTGAGAATAAAATTTAACAAAAAATCTAGAGCTCCGCTTCAGGGCTCCTTTGCTGAAAATTTTTCCTAAAATTTAAAAGAATTCTTTCTAGTTTCATGTCTCAATTTTTCTTTAAAAAAGAGAATTAAATTTCATCTCGATAATGTAAAATGTTTTTGAAACTTTTTTTTTTTTTTTGTTTCTGGGGAGGATAGGGCTGCATTCACCAAACTCTGTTTTTAAAATTGACTTTGAATATAATAAAAAAAATAAATTATTTTTATAAGTGACTCTCATGTTTCTAATTAAATTAACAATGATTAGCATGTGTCTAATTATTCTAATTAGAAGTTTTTGTTCAAATTAGTCCACTAACTTTTTGGAAAATATAATTTTATTATCTTCAACATTTAGAAATTTAAAACAATTTTACAAATTTGATTTAATTTAGGATAAATCAAATACGTCCGGTCCCGGGGTTCAAGAGAGGTAAAGAGAGTCAGGTCAGTTTTCTTCCTGTACTGAACGATAAAATTTATTTGAATTATCTTAGCTATCAATTAATTTAAATAAATAAGGAAGAAATGGTGTCTATATGCCCTCATTTTATTGTTATGTTTATAATCGCTTTGTGTTCCAACTGCTCACGATCGACCAAAAATTTCTTCGATCGCGATCTAATCTTGGCCACCCCTCTTATATGCAATTAATTTAATTAATTAATTAATTTTTATTTATAATAAACACATTCCCATGTAAATGACGCATCCTGATTTTGGGACCCGAAATTTGGAAAAAAATAATTCTATTATATAATTATTGAATGAAAATTAAAATTAAAATATTAAAAAAAAAAAAATTATTAATATTTTTTTAGGCCACCGTTCTTTAGAAGAGCCAAAAAAAAAACACACCCTGTTTTTAATCTCCAAATTTTTCGAAACAAAGTGCGTCATATGCATGAGGAAATACAGTAGATAACAAATGATCAAAGTACTTTTTTACCAGTCTATGGTGAACTAGTATATCTTATATCTAAAAGTAAGGCTTTTAATGTGTTGGAGAAAAACTCGTCTGGGAGATTTTCATGTAAATAGACGATTTGAAATCCCTTACAAAATACAATCACTTTCTCAACGTCTGTCTCTATGGATGACATCCTTTATACAAAACAAGAACCGAACCTGACCCTTAAGCTTGTTTAGATTGGAAAGCCATTTTGTTTTGCCGAATATATCATAAACATCTGGAGACAGTGTCAGAGCAGGAAAAAAGAGAGAAAGACCCTCCAGCAGCAAAGCCAAAAAATTTATTTAACATTAACATAATATCATTTATTATTTTGGTACTTTTTCATTTTTAAATTCAATATATATATAAACTTGTTTGCTAATATTTGAACTTTATTAATATTTTTCATGTTATTATAACTTCGAGGCCTTTGAGATCAGGCCCAAGTGATATATTTATTGCAATTATCTATTTATCAATTTATCTAAAATTTATTATTTCTGAAGAAGAAGAAGATGCGCTCTGTTTTATCATTCAGATTGATCAGATAGTGAACTTTATAATTCTAACTGCCACGTGACTTAAGTTCAAATCCAGTTTATGACACTATTATTTATGAAGTTTATGGAATGCCACAATCACACTATAAAAAAGATAAATCAATATTATATAAATAAAACAAATTACATATGGCGATAATTATCAGGTCTTTATTAAAACTAGTCGACGTTTTGGAGATCCAACGTCTCTTCTTCAGGACTAGCTTGAATCTCCGAAACGTTGGCTAGAGTTTTAATTATTTTTTAGCCTTTAGATTTGTGTATTTTGGGAGCAAATAAAATAAGTTAGGACCATTTTATATATTTTTATTTTATTCATAAGCTAGGCTTTTAAATAAAAAAATTATTTAAATAAAAATTTAAGTTAAATGGCATTATAAGTTATCTTTATGCAAGCTAACATGCAATAGGCCTTTATTCTTTCGTAGCAATTTTTTTCTTCATTTATTCGCTCTTTGGCTGTAGCCATTCAGCCCTAACTTGTTTTGATGGCAGGCTAATGTTGTATTCAGGATTATTACAGCCTAGCATAAACGTTTACAAAAGAAATAAATAATAACTCTTTCTTCTTGGCTACAATAATCCTAAATACTAAGTATTTATTAAAATACACAATATATAACAAATATTTACAAAAAAAAAAATATAATACCTAACACACATATCTATAAAAATATATATTAGCATTTTAAAAATTCGTGGTTCTTTTAAAATTAAATTTCCCCCTCATCCAGTGGCCAAGGGATGGGGTTCGGATCTCAGGTAGTCCGATGAAAATTTTTTTAAATCAATTGAATACCAATTGATATAAATAAATAGGCCTGGATAAATTGTATGGAAATCCATTTAGTCTCCGTCCTTATTTATTTATATTAATTTATAGTCAATATGGTATAAATAAATTTTTGTCGCTCAGGGCAGGAATAGAACCTCTGACCTTTGGTGCGTGTGGCTGAAAATCTGGCTGAAAGTATTCAAAGCGATCAAGAATTCCTACAGTGTTAAAGATTGGACCCCCTATCAGCATCTTACCCAATTGTATCTTCAAAATGAAAAAATTTATATGGGGGGAGGGAGGGAGAGAGAGAGTAAAAGAATTTTTTTAAAGTCTTTTTCGGGATCTGAGGCCTTTTAGACTCCATCCTTATTTATTTAAATTAATTGGACCCAATATAATTCAAATAAATTTTTGTCGCTCTGACGGAAAGCGAACCATTGATCTTTAGTAAAAAAAGAATTTAATTATTTGTTTTCTTCATTGGTAACTTCGATCGATATTCATTCTGATATAAATGTTTTCTAATAAAAAAATTTCATTTATTTTAATATATATATATTTTTGTCATAAATTTCCAAGATTTTATAATATATTAGAAGAAATAAAATGAAAACAAGTTTTTAAGCTTTTGATATCAAGAAGATTTTTCAAAAAGATGTTGAATTGGATGTGGAAAAAAAAAAACAAATTCTAAAAGAAATATTGGTATCTCGCAAAGATAATAAATAATCAAAATGATAACATCTCTCAAATGTTGTCCCGGAATGTGGGCAAACCGATCGAAACGCCCGAGCAAATGGACCAAGTCGATGTTATTGTTATCGTTCGGTGCCAAAATACACAAACATCCTGAGAGCTAGCCAATTTAATTTATATTACGAAATAGTAGTATTTATTATTATTTTATAGATCACTGAAATGTGCAGAGTATAAGAATTCCATCCATGTTAAGTAAAAGAAAGCAGGAAAACCAGAAAAATAAAAATGAATGAAATGTATTATTTTATTAACCCGTTTGGCGCAGGATCCTCTCGGTGATTACTGATAAAAGTTTTGACATTTATATCCAAGGCAAACTACGCGTCCACTTAAAGTTTAGGCAAAAATCTCGTCGTCGTCAACATCCATCTCCGTAAGGGAAAATAACTGGAAAGGGAGAGTCTAATTTTTAAAAAAATAAAACGATAAAAAAATATTATATAATAAATTTATATTAACGATAAAAAATAGAGCTATTTTAATAAAATATCGAACTACTAATTTTAAATGGTATACACTCTAGGCATTTTGCAAAACAGTAAATCATAAAGCTGTTTTCACATTAAATTGAATTTTTATAATTATTTTTTTTTTTTTTTTTTGAAATTAATATCTCTCTGCAGAGGAATGTGGGTTTCAAGGGGCCTTAAATAATAGTGGAAGAACTAGATATTTGGGCGAATATTGTTATAGTGATATATTTTATTTCAAATATTAAAATAAATAAAAATCTAATTCAAAACCTTTTGGAATTCACGAATCACTAACTCAAAATTTAAAATCTCGCGGACCACTAAACATAATCCTCCTTATATAGGAAGGATATACAAAGTTTATAATAATATTCATTATACTTTCACGATCCAAACCTAAAATGCGAGGTAAAAAATTGTATATTTTTTACCTCAGAGCAAGAAACAATATTAGTAAACATATTTTATAATTTTTGGTTTAGTCCATAGTTAATTCTCATTACCAATTTTTTTTTATTTTAATTTTTTTAGCATATTTACACAAAGGTCTTGGAATAAATAATTTAAAAGTCAACCTCTACTAAAATAATATTTTTATTTTTCATTCGATATTAAGAAAATTTGAGATTTACCTTCTCCTTGAAATAAATAATTGAAAAAGTGAAAAGTTCTTAAACACCGGATATTTTTAATTTGTTTTATATGATATCTCTTATTTTTGCGATAAAATTTATAAGTATATTTATGTTTCAATGGCAGATGTCAGTTGATTTTGTAGTGGCCACATCAGTTTTTTTAAATATTTGCACATCGGTCTTTTACATTGAGACCATCGATTGGAAACACTTTGCCCATCCTCCGAATTTTAAACTTCATTCACCCCTCCCCCCCCCTCCTACTTGCTTCCTTTATGTACAGCCTATTTAAAATAGAGAAGTAAAATATTTAATTTTAATTTACTTTTTCTGGAAATTCTTTTATTAAGCATCCATTAAAAAAATGAATGAAATTGGTAGTCGACAGACTAACTTCATTATTTTTTTTTAGGAATTCTTAATTTAAAATTAAAAATTTCTCACTAATTTTTTTTCCTTTAAAAATGAGATGTGAACTAATAATTAAAAAAAAAAAAAAAAAAAAAAAAAAGAATATTAAAAATAAAGAAAAAAAATCAATCCAATTCAAAGTTTGAAAGATGGTTTCATTTAACGAATTAGTTTAAAAGTAACATGTGTTACCATAAACTTTTTGGTTTGATTGATTTAGAGAAATCAATTAGCACTGACGATTAAGATATTGGATCTTTTTTTATTTCTTCTGTGTTAATGTTTCGGTCTGAGCAATTCTGATGATCTTTTATTCTGATAGAATATATTGTTAGGCCGTTCTCGGAATTCAGAGAGAAAGATAAAGAGGTGATTGGAAGTTGCCTTCCAACTCTAATTGAAACAAAAAGCGGGAAAGTTGAGGAAGCCTATGAATAGCCTTCATTGTGGGGATAAGATTTCCAGGATTCCGTGATCGACCTGACCATAATATTACCATTAACATTTTTTAACGAATTAAAAATGAAATCAATTTGTAATAATAAAATATTAAAAGAAAAATACATACAGAAAATAAAAGTTTGGAAATATCTCGACTTTAATCATAAGAAAAAGAAATTAATTCATCAAAATGGCAAAAATGTGTTTCTCCCGGAGGTACAAAAAAAGTCCCAGTTCGCATGAGACCCGTCTTTGAAATTTGAAAACAATATCATTAAAAATATACAGAATTTTTATGATATCTAATGGATTGCTCTTTTTAATTTATTTAAGTG
The DNA here is from genome assembly GCA_010014785.2 of Anisolabis maritima. Taxonomy (NCBI): domain Eukaryota; kingdom Metazoa; phylum Arthropoda; class Insecta; order Dermaptera; family Anisolabididae; genus Anisolabis; species Anisolabis maritima. Next base: position 7,990 of record JAAAKE020147569.1, on the reverse strand, counting down.
GTTTCCACGTGTGTGGGATCAATCTACAGTATTTAAAATAAATATAAAACAATTTCAAGATTAAAAAATTCCATTGTTAGGAAAAAAAACATATATTAATTAAAATAAATAATGAACCTTAGGATAATTAGACCTTGAGATTATGAACGGTCTGAAATATCATCATTAAATGCAGCGATATATTATATATATATAGGTGGGGCAGAGGCTTTCATCTACTTAGAGTAGGGAAATTCGTTTTAATTAATAAGAATAAAATATAAGATAATTAAAAAAAAAAAATCAAACAAATATAAATTGTGATTTTTGGGTTTCCCCTTTGTCTCTAAAAATATTTTAGAGTATTTTGGAATTCATAAATTATTTATTTTCACGGTTTGGCAATAATATATATATATATATATTTATATTTATAAATATATATCTCAAGCAGTCTGATGAAAATTTATTTATATAAAATCACTTTGATACCAATTGGTATAAATAAATAAATAAAGTCTTAAAAAAAAAATCTAAATAAATATCTGGTGAGAAAGATTGACATTCCTTTTCCCTTAATGTCAGTCTCTTCATTTGCTTCTTTATCAACTCTTTTCTCTATTGTTTCTAGCCTAAGTCATTGTAAATAATTTCTTTTTGATATTTCCGGATTCAGAATAATGTAATAATCTTTGTAAATCAAATAATATAATTTTAGCCTAACAAGATTCAACTTAACAATCTAATAAAAGATAATAGGACTTATAATAATATTATAACTATTAGATTTGGCAGATATGAAGGGGCAATATTCCTCTAGGGTATTCAACTCCTAGGGAAGTCAAGTTAGAGTTCTTTTGCCTTGGATAAAGCCTGAACAAGTTCATATGACTTTTAACATTGGTTATCTTAATTTGCAGCTAAGATCTTGAAGAAGAATGATTAATAAGTCTAGTTGCCTTTAGTTCACTTATATGGAGGGCGAATTTCTAAACATCGAATTATATCTATTAATCCAAGGAGTTTTTAAAGAAGATTTAATTTCATTATTTAAGTTAATTGATAGTCTATATAAAAAACATCCACTCTGTCTTTTTTTTAAATCAGGGCCTGTCAGCTTAGCAGCTTATGGATTCTAATATGGGACCATAATACGAATTCTATATACAAACTTGGGGTTTAAGAAACCCCTGAAATTATAGGTCCCAAGTGATGGAGTCTGCGAAAACAGTGAAGAATTAGTGCAAATTGAGAATTTTTCTAAAGAAGGAAGTGAAATCTATATCAGAAAAGAATGACTCTTGATAGCTGAAAGTCTAAAGCTGGAATAAAATGATCAGTGCTCATGGCCGTCATCTACTACCCCCCTAAAGAGTAATTGGAAAACCTCTTTCTTTGATTTCCTCTTAATGGATGACCTTAGAAGATCTACATGAAATCCGAAAAAAAATTAATTTAATTATAGGTAAAACATGAAATTTTATGATTTGGAATTTCATGCAGCTCTCCTAATTATCCATTAAGAGGAAACAAAACATAAAATACAGTTTGTCAAATTACTTTTGAGTGGGATAGTACTCACAGGATGAGAGTGCCTGAGTGGGAAGAATATTTATCTATTTATCGGATTTCAATCTATTCTCTAAAGAAATTGAAATGACAAGTGAAGCAGAGGAGGAGTGGGAGGAAGGAGTATTCTCTATCCTTGAAGGAGAGACTTGAGGTTGATGGGGTCAATCCGGTTTTCGGGATATCGGGGATATCGGAATGGCGCTAAGCAGCAACCAATGAGTCAGAGCGTGGGAGAGAAGGCCTGACCCAGTCAGCAGGATATGACGTCAGCAGACAGCAGACTTGTAAGAAAGCATAGCAGACAAACAGACGAAGTGAGTGGGGGCAGCCTGGGTAGCCAGGTGCAGCAGCCTTCTTAATTAAAGTCAAGTTCTTTACCTAGATTCTTGCTTTGATTCATCCTGAGGATGAAGTTGATGATGATGATGATGATGATTCATACAACTGATTTTTATGTTTAGTTAATCATATGTTCTAAATTGTTTTTTTTTTTTTTTTTTTTTGAAATTGAATTAGGAATAGAGAAAATCAGACTTTGATTTGTGATGAAATGAAAATTCCTATTGTATTACTGTTTATTATCCAGAAATCGTCTGAAAATTCTATCATCACGCTCGTTCTTTGAATTAGGGTAGTCATCAAAGAGCAGTCGATGGTTCGATTTATTGAATTATTTATTCAACTTTTATAGTCACCTCTTTTACTTTCTTTCTTATTTTTTAATTTAATTTAAAAATAAAATCAAAATTCCGAAATAAATGAAATTATTAAAACAAAAAAAAAATTCCATTTACGTAGGCCTGAATTAAGAAAATTTTTAGAAAAGAATCGCTAAGAAATTTTTTTTTATCAATTAACTAAAAACTAGTAGACCATGTTTTCTTTCTTTTTTTTTTTTTAAGTTTTTCAAATGAATTTTCCTATATTGCCCAAATTTTTTTTGTCAGTGATTCTCTCGAAATTTTACTTTTTTCTCTCGTTTTCATATCAACTCTGAATATATCAGCATTAATTAAAAGGACCCTGTCCTTTAGAGCATAATTAGAGATCTTGATTCGTGATCTGAGTGTTAAAGGTTCCCTTTGTTTCCTGAATGATAAAATTTGTTACCAATTAATTTAAATAAATATGGGTCCGCGATCCTTCTCTCTCTCAAACACAAAGTCACAATTTCTAGAAATTTATAACTGCAACATTCATTTTATAAAATCATCAAGAATGAAATAACTCCGTATACTATAAAAATCGGACTTTTAGTGTTATTGTTATCATTTTTTTGATATACCTGTTTTTTTTTTATCTCTTCTTTAAATATATTTTATTTTTTGTTAATACTTATTTTTTTTATATATAATGCATAATTTAATATACTTTTATATATACAATTGTTTTTTGCAAGATGTTATATGGCCTATGGCTAGAGAAATAAATAAAAAAAAATATAGAGAAATATGGACAAAGTCTAAATAGCCTAGGATGAAAAAAAAACTGAGTATTTAATTGGGGGGGAAAAAAAAACAGAATATCTCTGCATATAGTAACGATGATTATTAATGGAATAAGAAAAATCTCAATTAAAATTTTTAATTTAATTCAATGAGTGTTGAAAAAATCTAATATGAATTTGCAAAGTGAAAGCTTACTGAAGAAAAAAACCCAATTTAAAAAAAAAAATATTTTTCTTTATTTTTTTACTTGATTGGAATGAATCAGCTATCAGCTATTTTTAAAATTGACTTAAAGCTTAAAATTTATTTTAAGGAAATGTTAATCGCCCTAGCTTCTTGAATTAAAACTAATTTTCAATTCATAGTAATTTTTTATTTTATTTTCATAGTAAGTAGTACGTTTTATTTTGAGTTTTAAAGAGAGAACAAATTCCGTGATATATAAATAAATGAGTTCTTTTGACGCTTAGATAAATTAGCCAGTGCTTGGTAGGAAATTCGAGTGAGTTGTTTAAAAAAAAAATATTTTTTTTTTTTTTTTTATTTTAGGAGCAAATTTTATTTTCTCTATAGCTGCTCTACGACTAGAATAACTAAATTATGCAAGAGTTGGAGCAGAAGCATTTTCTCCCATCTCTTGGGGTCTTCCGCAATCTCCGAACCGCCTGGGTTAGAGGCTTTATGCATCCTCCCTCCTGAGGCTCATTCTTTCAGAAAATAAAAAAGGAAAAATAAAAAAACTTCATATATATGTGAAGTGGCAAAAAAATTAATATCAGTTTTTTTTTTTTTTTTTTTTATTTCATTCATTTGTGTTGAAATTTAACTAGGTTTGCCCCAATGGCTATATTGAAATTTGGTATCTAAAACAAATAAAGAACATTTAATTCTTATTTCGAAAATTTTAACATATTTCATAATTTTTTTTAGTCTCTTACAGCACCAGAGTCCATATAGACCGAATTGTAGACTACAGTCGACCAGTCGACCGCAAGCCCCCTGCAAGTCGTCCTCAAAGTTGACGTGAACGAATTATAGAGATAAATGCAAAGCTGATTTGTAATGAAAGCTGAAAGGAATAGATTAACTAAACTTGTTTTGTTGTAATCTTGCCGAAAATATGCAATGCCAATTGTCATCAAAAAAAAAATCTTTTTTTATAAAATTTACATCAAATTTATTTTAATACAATTTTAAAACCTTAATTCTCTATATTTTTTGAAAATTCAGGACTAGTTCTAGAAAATAAATATTTATAAGTAATTTAATAGTAGTCATGTCTTCGTCAGTTCGTAAGTATCACCAATATTTGTACCTAAAAGTCCTTATATAAAAAACCCCAATTCGTAAGTACTTTCTAGGAAAACAGTCGCCTTCACTGGTACACTTTCACCAAAAAAGTCACCCCCAGGTTTTCTGATATAAACTTAAAACAATTTTAATTATACTTATTTACGATACAATTATCCAAGCCTATTTATTTAGACTAATTGGTTTCCAATTGATTTAAATAAATTTCTATCGGTTACCCGAACCTATATCCCTTGGTTGTTAAGGTTATCAATATCGACAATATCAAAATCTCTAACCTCTCACCCACTAGGTGGAGGCATATTTAATAATTTAAAAAAACGTATAAAGAAAATTTATGTTAATATAAAATACTAAAATAATATTATTTTTAAAGCCAGAATGGTTTTAGAATTACAGTAATTGAGCTGTTTATTTTCGAAGTGGGGCAGATCTATTTTTAAATAAAAATAAAATTATAAATTAAAAAAATTAAAAGATGAGTTTTAAAAAAGAACTAGATGGTGTTCAAACAGAGAGGAGGACAGACAGACAAACAAACCAAGTGAAATGAAACCGTTAAAAAAAATGAAATTAATGGCAGGAGTAGGTCTAATCTTATCAGATTTTTTAATTTTATTCAAACACAAAATCTTCAATATCTCATTGCACTAATCAATAATGGGCGTTGCAGTCAACCGATTAGAGGACTAAAAAATAAAACCTGTTCTCAGAGTAAATAGGATCTCTTGAAATAGAGAAATTTGACAAGGTAGTAAAAAATCCGAAAAATAATGTTCTAATTTTAAAGCGAATTGAGGGCTTTAAAATAGTCGATTAAATGACTTTTTAAAATAGCTATCTATTAATCGATTAATAGAGCAACAGTCGAATTATTCTCGCAACGAATGAGGTAAGGAATTGGGGATAGGCGGAGCCAGTTCACTATAAAGGATCTAGCTGGCTGGGTACTGGGGGGGGGAGTAACTAGCACGGGATAATCTTTGCTTATGATTGGATGAGGGAATCTTGGATGGGTGAACCTTTTACTTAAAGTAGAGTTAAAATTCCGAGAATGCGTCAACTGTAATTTAATATATGCTTTTGATTTTCCTTTTTTTTTTACCCATTTGGAGAAGTTACCTACAAATCTCTGGTGAAAGATTACTGGATCAATTTTAAAATTTTTTTCTTAATATTCATTTTTTAAATTTTGCATTGAAAAGAAAGTAAGGAAGTTGACCCTAAACACGCCTAAAATTAGAAAATCCGATTTTTATATTTAACCTAAGCGTATTCGTAGGAACTTCTCAACAGAAGTCTAATTCCAATGTTCTTAATTAAGACATATTTTATATTTTAAAATCGTCTGACATTCCTATTTTTGATTTTTAAATTTTTTATAATTTATATTATAATATAATCAAGTCACGTGATTGCTGTATCACCTTTTAAACCCCCCCCCCCCTTCCTAATAACCACACCCGAAAAAAATGACCATGAAATATCATTTTCTAATAATGTATTATTTTATTTGAAAGGAAAATTTAAGAGTATCTTGATTTAACGAACCCCTCAGACAAGAAAGGAGTAGGAGGACACCTATAATAAAACAAATTTCTTTTTAATGATTTATTAGAAGTCTTATTTTTTATTAAGTAAATTAAATACATTAAAAAAAGAAATAATAATAAAATTAAATCGTAATTTCGAGATTTGCTAATTAATTACCATAAATAGATACTCCTGAGAAAAATGGAAATCCTACATTTTTGATAGGATATATTTATTAAGAACATAAATTTTTAATTAGCGATAATAAAACATCCAATTATTTATTTTTTCAGCAAAAGTTTTATCATCAAGGTATCTCAAGAATAGAATAGATAGATTTTTTAAATAATATTTGTAATCCGCGGTTGTTTAGACCATTTGAATTTTACAATTATCAAATTACTATTAAATTTACAAATATCGATGCCTTTTCACAGTCTCGCCCCATAGAGCTATCTACTCGATATTCAGCCTTGCTTGATTTCAGCGATTCTGGTGGCGATATCCTAGCCCCGGCTTATTTCTAATTCTAATCCTTTTGATTAGAGAGGATTGAACAAAAATTTACTAGGGTAGTTTTTGGAACCTCCAAGTCACTCTCCCTTACTCTGCTACAACACCTAGGGTCAAAAATCGAAAAATATTTGGGTGGGTCATTTGGTGTCCCTTCCAGAATAGAGCTAGCTGTCTTTCTTATTGCAAATCCAAGAAAATTATTTTGCACATTCTTTTTGGGCGTAACTTTAGGAATGAAAAGAATAAGAAGATTCCTGTTCATTGATATTCGAAAAGAATGAATATTTTTCAGGTGGGCTCATTATATGTTAGTGGGAGGAGGCGAGCTGCGTGTCGGGAGGCGATTATCCCTCGGGAACGAGCCCCCGGAACTCATTCCTATAGGGAGTGGCAAAAGGGCAGGGAGGTCGAGAGCCACGGAAGCCTCGGGAAAGTCGTTCGCCGCCGCCGAAGGTGAAAACCAGGTGAGTTTAGAGGGTGAGTCTGAAGGGCGGCTCCTCAAAGGGCGGGCACCCACCCCTTCCTGCGGTCTGCGGGTATAACTTCTGGAAAACTCATATAATTTTCAAATGATGAGAAATGTTTTCAACTATATATACGGCAAGCTCGAGGAAATACGCGTACATAGCTATTTTTTTTTTTTTTTTGCAAGTTAATAATGAATTCAATTTCAATTATATAAAATAAACCATAAGCTGGGGATTATAAATATATTTTAATTTCCTTGAAATTGTTACCTATATAGAAGATATTTTTTTGAACAGAATAAAAAAGTTTTAATCAATAAAATGATATGAAATAAATCAAAAAAGTCAATTAGAATGTTTTAGAAAAAAATTGTTATTATCTATTAATTGATTATTGTGGAAATGTAAATAAGGAAATGAAAAATAAAGATACTTGGTTAGTAATAAACAAACCTGATTGTATTTTTTCTGTATACCCAAACCCATATTTTTTATATTTAAATAAAGAATATTTCCTCCGTTTGGGGGAAAGACAAGTGTCCCAGATGATGTCTATGATGTTCAAGAACAGAAATAAAAATTCCTAAGATAATTATAGAAAAATACATGTAAATTGTATGAGTATTCAAACAGGCGAAGATGCATACATTTATGAAATTTTTCCTCCTAAAGTTTCTGCAAAATTTATTAATTTACGTCTGAAGATGGCATTAATAAACGTGCCAAAACATCCCGAGAATCTATGGCTAGGAGAATAGAGCAAATATCCCCTCCAAGAACTTCAGAGCTCCGCTTTGCATTAAGAAGCCTCCTGCCAAAGAAAAACAGCGCTAGAGGGGTAAATAGCCTCCTCCCCTATTCAAGGTTCTTCCATCTTTGATCTGACTATATCAACCTTGGCAGGGCTAGGTGATACGACTGAGCTGCTAGTTTATAAAACCTACGATTTCAATAAAATTGAATCATAGTTTCTACTATATCACCATTCACTAATTTAGTTAACAAACCCTGATTCATCAAAATCTCAATATAAGGAAAAACAAATAAACATGAGTGGGGGGGGGGGGGGGAATATTCTTGGAAATAATTTGAATTCGTTTCTTTGAATTAATAATTTTTTAATCATTAAAATAGAAAAATTTTTCGAAAAAGTTTTTTTTTTTA
>JAAAKE020147558.1:0-12949 GCA_010014785.2 Anisolabis maritima | reverse complement strand
CGGGGCCACCTATCCCGAGGTTCAGCAGTGCTTGGCCTTGCTTAACTAGAACGATCTCGGTGGCTGTTCCTCTTCTCCGGCCAGGCCCGCCGGCAAGAGTAATATATATATATATACAATTTTGGGTATAAGGATTAATAGATTTCAAAGCTCATCTAAAAAATAATTGTTGTAATGAAAATCGTTGGAGCGAATTTAAAAAAAAAAAAAAGTACATTAATTACTGCTCTTTGGCCGATTTAACAAAAAAGCTTCGAGTTGCATGCGACGTGAAGGTCCCTAGCTTAAATATAAAATTTCAGCCTCGTACGTTTTTTCGTTTTTGAGAAATCTTGTTTACAGACACACAAACAGACAGATTATTTTGCGAGAACCATTTTTTTTTTACTCAAAACATGTATTTCCTTTGAAAACCCGACATCGATTTTTTTTGGCGATCGCAATACTTTCTCACTATATATTACATATGTAGGTAAGAGAAAATAATTAGAAAGAAGAGGTCAAAGGAGATTAGATATAGCCTATATAATAATAGATTTTATAAAAAGAAATTCGAGAGATTAACGGTAGAAATTAGTCATTAAATTTCTTTTTGGTTAATCTAACAACTTAATTTAACGACTAAATAAATAAACTCGCAGCGACACGCGTTTATATATATTTCTCTTTTTCCTTTTGATGATATTTATGGTGACTTTAAAATTCACCTTTTTTTTCTTGTCCCGGATCTTTTTCCTGTTTGAGATGTCATCTCTTGCTCTGGCATTCATTCTAATTTTTTCCCGAGAGAGAGAGAGAGAGAGAAGAGAGAGTGAGAATGTGAGGGTGGGTGTGATTAACATGTCACGTGGTGACCCCTTGCGTGACAAATGGCACGCAGCACGCACACGCACACACACAAATACACGAGGACATCCCTCATCACACAGCTGGGAGAGGAGTCAATTAACGGGACGCAATTTAAACGACTTTACACCTCAACGGATGGACAACACCAGGGGATTATTTATTTCAAAGATTAGGAAACGTCCATAGAAAATTTAATCTTATCAAAATGGATCATCCGTACTTTATTTATAGAATTACTAGCTTTGTGGTTATATCAAATGCCCTATTAAGATGAATAATTTTCCTTACAAAATACACTATTATCTATTTTTATTATTAAGTAATATAAATGATGTATTTTCATGTAAATATCAATAATTTTAATTAAATATCTAAAATAAATAAATTTTATCAAAATTTTTTAGCAAATGATTTTGTTTAAAATAATAATAATGCATTTTTTTTCTATAATTTTGATGTGGGCTGGGAAAATAAAATTTTATTTTAAGAATTTATTAACGATTTTATTAATAACAAAACACTAAGAACTATAGTAATTGTAGAAAAATAAAATGAGGACTCCAAACTATTTTGAGGTGTTAAATGATTAATACATCTTAAAGATTATCAAATTTATTATATGCTGCCAATTAAATCAAAATCGTTAGAGCGAATTTTAAAAAAATCGGAAGATATAAAAATTGTATGTTTTTTCGTTTTTGAGAAATCTCGTTCACAGACAGACAGACCATTTTAATGGATTCAGGGGACCTGACGTGTATTTCAACACAATGTGGGCTTATACTATTGGGAAAGCCAAATCGAAATATAGAATTCAAATACTGTTGATAAGTGCATCTTAACAGCATTTAACTCATACCATAACGTGCGTAGGAGCTTCACCGAGTCAGAAGTTATACCTCATGAAATTTTTCGGAGCTCTAGACGTAGACGAGACAGACGATTTTTTTTTTTATCTTTTAGATAATTATTATTTAAAATTTGAATATAAGCTAAGTTATAAGTTGATTGTTTTTTTGAGATATTTGAATCAGACAAACAGACACATTCAATGGAGTGAAGCTAAATAAATTAGTTTGCAAAATAAGTAGGCTATTTATTAAATGGGATAAACAAATGCGCCCGCTATTATTACTAATATTATTTGTATTTTAACGCAAATGAACTTCCAAACTATTTGTTTAGATATTAATTTTTTTCTTATTAAAAATTATTTTTTTTCCTCAAAATTAAAAAAAGATCTAATCAAGGCCAAAATAAATTTTCTGCTTTTCTTGGAAGCTTATTCCGAATCTTCGATGCATAAACAGAATTCAAGAAATTAAAATCTAAGTGATAATTCCTTTATTAAGACATGAGTTAACACTTATGAGCGGTACTTGTTTTTTATTTGTTTATAATTTGTACCCACTTTTAACAAAGAATTGTTCAAATTTGTTAATGTAAGCAAGTCGATTTTTTCTTCTTTGTATACTTCATATTTAGTTTGCTGAGTAATAATTACGTATTCTTTTATATTAAAATTTACAAATATTACAAAAAAAACTCAACCTTGAAAAACTCGAAAAGAAGCCGAGAGAAACAATAGGCTGGTAGAAAAGATAGGAAAAAAATCACTCTTTTGAAAATGATTAATTATCTCCTTGGATTGCCTCTCTCTGTCTTGTTTTCTCTCCTCGCAACATCAAGAAGCAACCGAGAGAGAGAGAGGGTTGTTGTGTTGTTGTAGTTGTTATTGTTGTTAATTTTTTTTTTTGAAATGACCGCAATCGGTGAGCCCTTTTGTCCCTTTTTTCGACGGCGGTGGGGGTGGCAGAGTGAAATCATTAACAGAGCTAATTTGTAACGGCGGGAGGGATAGAGTCAAAAAAATAGAGGCTCCGCTTTTGAGAGAGGGGATTAGGGGGATGATAATGAATTTTTGGAAGAACGACTGGCGAAATGAATTTTTTTTTTTTGAGAGGGGGAGACAAGATGAATGGGGGTCGTTCGGGGATGAAACGGAATTGGGATCCAGTTTCTTCTTGGAGTAATTTTCTCTTTCTTCTTTCGTCTTTCGTCTTTCCGTTTTTTTTAACTTCTTTATTTTAATTCTCGTTTAAAAGGTAGAAGAATATGAATATTTTATAGGAATTCTTTAGGTTTTATTTTATAATGAATTTAAATATTTTTTAAATGTGTGTATGATATTCTAAAATACACAAGGTTCCTTTTTTCAACTTCATAATATAATTCAAGGTCATGAAATTTGATATATTCATACCATATGTAAATCTTCTATATATATAAATATTGACACCTCAATAAATATGATGATGAAAAATTAATTTTATAGATGATTGCTGAAATTTGTTAGTTTTTGCTTTTAGGAAGGTAGGCAACCCAAAATACCAACTCACTAATAGATTACTCCAGAGCTCAGTTATTAATTTCTAGCGATTTTAATACGCGGTCCGCTCTAGAGGAGCTCTGGCGCAATCAATCGAAAAATCCAATAGTGAATTAATCATTGGGTTTCCTATCTTTTAATAAATATAAACGAACGAATAAATGTAGCCCATGATAAGTATAAATTTTTACTAAAATTAAATTATATATATTAAACATTTTTCAAAGGTCTTCACTTTATCACAATATCATGATTAATTAATAAAATTTAATTACAGATTTATGAATTTTTAATAGGGTCGAAAAAAAAATTATTTGAAAGTCATCATCTCATTTAGATTCTAATTTTAATGAAAGCTAATAATTTGAAAAGCATAATAGTAGGTATTCTTTACAGGTTTTAGTAAAAATAAATATTTTATTTCCCTTTGAACAGGTTTTTTTTTGTTATTTTATGAAAAAGTTTGCGTGCATCTGTCTTATCTTCTGATGAACAGGGATCGAAGATATGTCACAAGATAATTCAAAAACTACATGCACTATCATTTAATATAATAATAATTATATAAAAGAGATGGAGAGTTAATTAGTATATTTTTTTTTTTTTTTGAAAGAACTGACTAAGTGGAAATTCCACTCATATTGCAATCATTTTTATCTTGTCATGAGATATTAAAAATCAAAACTTGACCTTTTTTGACATGATACGTCTTAAAAATTGGGGAAGCAATATAAAATAAATTCAGACTCGTACGTTTATTTGTTTTTGAGAAATCTTGTTTACACACAGACACACTCGGTGAATCTCAAAACATGTATTAATATTTCCGTTTCAAACTCAACATCGAATTTTTATGCGATCGCAATACTTTCTCACTATATATTACATATATAGGTAAGAGAAAGTAAAAATCCGATAATAAAGAAATTGAGATATATTCTCGCGTGGCAAGTCATAAACTATAATTTCCACCGAAAATCATATTATTTCACATAATAGCCAAAGAATCAAAGAATTTATTTCAACCAATGGGGATTGTTAAATCAATCGAGCTATGGAGGGGGAATATTTTTTGCAGAATTGGCAACCTATGTTCTGAGTTAGTGGCATTTGTTGTGGTTTTAATCACTAATCGTAATTGTAATCTATAAATTTAGAATTTGAAACCTTAGTCTTGGGTTATTTTGGTAAAGTTAAGAATAGATAAATTGCAACATAGTGTCTGCTTATACGGAAAAGTTGAAATATAGAAAGTGTGTAAGATGATAAGTGATACCACAATAAAGCTTGTAGCTTTACTGAGTCAGATGTTACAGCGTGAAAGTTTCTAGAGGCCAAGAAGACTCTTGGCAGACACCCCGAATTTTTCCGAAAACATATTTCATTTTGGATAAAATAAAAATAGGAAAGCAAATATAATAATTTTCAATTTTTTTAAATAATGAATTAATTATTAATTATTTTCTTTTTGGAATTTGAAACCATTTAGATTTATTTATTTAAATTAATTGATAACCAATATAATAAATAATTTTAATAAATTTTATATGCAATAGTATTATCCAGCCAAATTTATTAATATTAACTGGTTTAAATAAAGTTTTATCAGATTGAATCGAGAGGCGAACCCGCATCCCTTAGGTTTAAATTTATGATATCTTCATTTCAAACATCTTTAAGTTCTTGGCTATAGGGAGAGTACTAATTGATTATTAATTAAAATGTTTTACTTATTTTATAAATTTTTTTCATTAGGAAAGGATAAAAGGTTTGACTCTAAAATCTCATCTAAAATTTAGCTATTATTATTATTTAATTTATAAGAGTATTTATTTACTCCAGACAAAATCATTTGCCTTTAAATATTTAGCAAAATGCTCGAACTTTAATTTCGTTTTAAGATTAGGCTTTTTATTCTAAAAATCTCTTCTAATAATGAATCATTAATCAATCATATGAGAAATATTTATTTTATAGGAAAAGTTTCAAGGTTAATATCTCTCATTTCCTTTCAGAAAATCATTCACCTTTTATTTAACGCAACGTGTCTAATTACCGGCGGCATTTGGGATACCCAGTGCAATCTTTGAAAATATAAAGGGTATTTTGGCGTGAAAAATTTTATTACTAAAAGATGTGATAACCATAAAGTATTTAAATAATGTTTAAAAAGAGGATAGAAATACAGTTAGAGAAGAGATAAAGAAGCAAATAAAAATAAACAATTTCAGTGTTTCTTAATTATTTCAAAAACTAAAAATATCCAGGCCAATTTGTACCCTCGAAACTTTCCCCATTTAACAAACTTCTAATAAGCGAGAGATAGCATGCTTGAATTGTCTATTTGGAATACACAATATAACTTTCTTATAGTCCCATTTATAAGGGATGTACAGAATAAAGGCTTAAAATAATAAACAAAAAAAATTTATTTATATTTAATTAAATAAATTAGATCTCCAAGGATAATTTAGTTGGGGATCTCTAGATCCTATTAAACATTTACTCTAATCTTACGACTGGATAGCCTCTAATTTTAATTTTTTTTCTCAATAAACCTGTGATAAATATACGATGTAATCAGTATTATAGAAAATTTCAAGTTTTTTTTTTTGATGGTCAATTATCTTTGTTAAGAAATCAATGTCGTGACAGGTCATTTTAATTTAAAGAATATTATATTTATAAACTAAGGGAAAGATTAGTAATTATTTCCATCTTTTATGAGAAGATGGGTGGGGAGCTTATTAGAGAAAATTGGCTGCATTTGCGAGTGCACCCTCTGGGCTACTCCTCCCTTTTGCTTATCTTATCAGTGGCGCACTTAAAGTCTCTAGAGCTATATATCTCTTCGCCCCTTCATTCAAAAAGTAAAAGGAGGGGCTCGTTGCTTTTGAATTCATATTTTAATTTTTACTCATAAATTCGATACAGAATCTTTCAGAGAACAATAGATCAAGATAATAAAAATAAGATCAAATCATAAAGGAAGAAAAAATAAATAAGGGGAAGGTTGGTTCTCAGATGAGAGAGAGAGAGAGAGAGAGACACCTACGGGGCGGAGTTTTTTCTTTGAATGGGATATTATTATTATTATTATTATTAGGGTTATTACAAAAGATTCGAAAACTTAAGAAAATTATGGGAAAGTCTTTTAAAAAGACAAAACTATAGACTGGTCGATCTCGGAATTCTAGAAATTTTATCCCCACGATAAAACGCTTATACCACACCACATACTCGCTTCCAATGCTTGACGGTACTTTTTCCTCTAAAGAAGTGGAGAAGTAACACCTATCATAACACTTTCCCTGCTTCTCCGGAATTTCGAAAGCGACTGGACAAAATTATATGCCATTTTCTTTCATAGATATTTTGAATTAATTAAAAAAAAAAATATTTTTAAAATTATTCTAGGTTTATATTAATATATGAATAGAATATCTGCGCCCTTAATTTTTACCACACTATAATACTTTATATTTATAATTTAATTGCAATATATTACATAGATATGAAGATAAATGAAAAATGAAAATTGATGAAATTTATTAGTTTTTGCTTTTAGAAAGATAGAAAGATAGAAAGTCAACCCAAAAGACAAACTCACTAATGGATTTTTTAATTAATTATTCTAGAACTCAGTTATTAATTTATAAAGATTTTAATACGAGGTCTAGAGCAGCGTTTCTCAACCTATGGGTCGTGAAATAATAACTGCGACCTTGGGTCAAAACGAGAAAATGGTGAAGTTGGGTCGCAATGCAAAAAGATTGAGAAACGCTGCTCTAGAGAAACTCTAGAGCAATCAATAAAAAAAATCCATTAGTAAATTGATCTTTTGGGTTTCCCAACTTTCAGTAAGTATAAACAAACAAATGTATAGAGGTAAGTATAAATTTTAACTAAAATTAAATTTAAATATATAGACATAAATAAAATTTTTTAAAACATTTTTCAGAAGTCTTCCCTTTATCACAAAATGAGAATTAATTAATAAAACTTAATTACTACTGGAAAACACTAATATATTTATAATTTCATTTCAATTACAAAATAATATCCCTTCCTTTGTATAAGTTACTCGCCCTCTTATGGAACCACGACAAACATTTGGAAACCCCTGGCATAAACCTTATTTAAATTTTTCGGAACCCCCTCTTTCTTTCAACATATTAATATTAGTTATTAATCCTTGTAAGAAAATTGTAACCAATTCAAAAAGCTGCTTGATTGTATTTTTTTTTTTTTTTTTGAAGAAGAAGAAAATTTAACCGCGTGTTGAAAAAAGTGCAAGGAAAATATCAAGAAGCGATCTTTTCATTAGTAAATAATGCAATTCCGAATAAAGAAAGAGGCCTGCATTTATAAAGAGACAATTCCTGCAGAGTGATTTCTCTAATTTTCTTTCTCTGTTATATTAAATTATATGAGATATTTAGAACAATAAGATGTAGCTGTGTAGGTAATTCTCCAGGAAAGACATGATGCAGTAAAGAAAATTATTTAATTTCGACAACATTGAATAATTTTTATATTAATTTTTCTTAACTGCAACCTGCCTTCTTTGAAGAAAAATTTAGAAATGTTTAAAAAATTAAAAATTTTCTAGAAAATATTCAAATGATCGTTGGATTTTAAGAATGCAGCTAAGGAGGTCTTTTTTAAACCAATTAAACGAAAAAAATCCCTTTTGTGAGACGTTTCGGCTAAACTTTATTTAACCTCCTTCAGTCCATTAAGGAATTATAATCATATCGAAATATATAAATATATATAGACATGAGTCTTTGTCCTAGTTGTTAATAAAATGGCTTATGTATATATAAATTTATTTAGACTTGATAATAATTACTTAAAGGATTGAAGATGACTAAATAAAGTTAAAACGAAACGCCTGGGAATTTTTTCATTTAATTGCTGAAAAAATCTCCTTGGCTGTATCCTCTAATCCAACAATGACTAATCATTGTCACAAATTCTTCTAAATATTCAAATAAACTAATTCGAATTTTAAGAAATTTGTTATTGAGCAAAATAGTTTATAAAAGATATTCCAGCGATGAAGAGCTCCTACCTAATGCTAGTAAATTAATTTAATATATTTTTATTATAATAATTATAATATCTCTTTGAAGAAAATAGAAACAATAGTAATAGTAATCGATCAAATTTTAGTTCGAAATTTTTTTAAAAAGCTCTTTTCTTGATGTAGAGACAAGACTTGTTTCTTGATAGTTTCTCTTCCCGAGCAATAAAATTTATTTAAATAATTAGCCACCAATAATAATTTAAATAAATATGGTCGGATTTCATCATATTATCTATAATTATACGGTATATACGTATATGGCTTTCGATGCCGAATGATAAATAGTTATTGTTTTGTAGCATTTAAGAGGCGGAAAATGGAAGAAAATAGATTTTTGTAAAAATATGCAATAACTTCTACAATAAGCAAAAATACGTTGGGCCTAAAATTTGACCAAAAGGATCCAGATAGATGGATTCCTATTGAAACAGCAAAAAATATGCATTGCATTGAAATAATAGATTTAGTTATAAAAGGGAAGTTCAGAAAAGTCAAATAAGTTGTTAAAAATAAAACTTTACTGAATAAACTTAAATAATATGAAAAAAGTAACATAGAGATAAATTATGGCTGTATTGGGAAGAAAACGAAGAAAGGATAGAACAGCCATGAGAAAAATAAAATATAAAATTTGGACGACGTTTCAGCCGATAATCACGTAACAGAACTCTTTCACACATACAAAATTGATGCTATTTTTCAAAATATTATTAAAATAATACAAATAATTTTGGTCTTAAGGAAGGGCGTGGCTTGCGCCCAAAGCGTCGGCCAAAATTTGTTTTACTATTCTCCTGGTTATACTACATTCTACATAAAAAAGTTACTTGTAAAATGAACTTACTCAGTAAAGAAAAATAAAGAAGGAAGTGCATCTCGAAGCTTGAAGAATCAGATCTTTGTAAAAAGGAAATGAAGTCAGTATTATCCCAAGAAAGAAGTACCTAAAAAAAAATTAATTTAATATAAAATGGAAGTATTTTTTGAAAAATTTTAGTACAACTTATGCGTCTCAAATAAATTTAACAAACTTATATCCTTTGTTTGGTCTTAAGGATAAGTGAACGCAGATATGCAAAAAGGATCGAAACCACGCTGAAATAATTTAGAAAAACCTGCATTTTCTGGAAATGATATTCATTTATTAGCTCTTATTATTATCTGTAAAATAATTCTATTGCTAGAAGCCTTTTCTGCAATATTGAAGAAGAGTTTATTTATTAATGCATCAAAAATTTCAAAATCAAAAAATTGAGAATTGGATCCTTTCTGCCTACCTAAGCCTAAAGTCATTAAGTCCTCCACTCCCTTAGAGCAGAGGTAGAGCTCTTGCTTCATTACCTCTTAAGGTCGGGGGTTCAATTCTCGATAAAATTTATTTAAATTATATTGTTCAAATAAAATTTAAATAAATATGTACGGAGTCAAAATGACCTCAGAAGTCAATTTCATTTTACTTATTATTAAATGTATTATTTTTTATTTCATTTAGACGAAACAAAAGATAGCATTTGTTGTTTTGAGAGGCATAAGGACTCATAAGTTCAAAAAAGACCTAATTGAGCTCTCATATCAGTGGAAAAAAAATAGGCAACACATTTCCATCCTTTTTGGAGATATCTAACCATATTCTATGGGAATATAAGATTGCTGTATCGAGTATGCAAGTCATGTCAAGTTGATTTTTATTGTTATTTTTTAGGTTATGTGGATTGTATAAATAAATATATTTTCATTAATGAAATTTAAAATCGGATACTAATTAATACAGATAAATAAAAACGGAGTCTAAATGGTATCAGTTGCCAAAAAAGACTTAATTTAAAAAAAAGAAAAAAAAAATCAACGAGATTAAATAAAATTTCAGGGTTATTCGTGAAGACGTACAATTTTTTTTTTTTTTTTTTCAGAAGCAATCTGCTTCCAATCATTGGATTGTAATGAAAATTGGTCTATGGTTGAAGATGTCTTAATTATTATCACTGATTTTATTTTATTCAAAATTTTTTATTATTATAATACTTCCCCTTACTATTATAAATTTATATAATAGTGTGGGGAAGTATATTAATATAATAGAGGTAGTAAAGCGGTCCGTCGCACAGTCTAACACTTAATTAGGGGTGAGAGGATAAAGAAAAAAGTGTATTTTAAATAATATTTTTAAAAATTTTCAAAATTATTTCCTTTTTTATCTCTTTATGACAGGTAAATATATGAAAAGAGATTTTTTTTACAATACTAAACTTTCTCTTCTCTAAAGAGAAAACGAAGTAATTTCCAAAGTGAGTCAATTTCCTCTAAAAATTAATCAACTCCTCTTTTGATAATTTATTAAGGTAAGTATGAATTTTGGAATGGTTATTAGCTCGGCTTTTTATGTTATTGTTTAGATCAAAGAAACTCATCTTAAAGAGTGGATTTTTTTAAAAATTATTTTAATTTCTATGGAAATCAAGATTTTTTAATTATTTAATTACTACCCAAAGTATTAATACAACTTTTTTCCCATCGCGTGGTGGAGAGGACACAGTGGCTTTGAAGGTTATGAATATTGACAACCTTCAAAGCCATTGTGGGTTTGGATCCGTGATGAAAATTTTTTTAAATATATAGGGTAACAATTTGGATATATAAAATGACCGGATATTCTGTATCATAATAAATTCAACACACATACCAATGAGACTGTAGAAGAAATTAACAGCATTTCGCTCTTTGTTTTATATATATTCCAAATACAAAGTCACTACTTTTGGGCATAAATACAAAGATCAAATTGGACTGATGATGAACTAGTAAGGCTTGTTCGAAACGTCTCAGTTTTGAGTTTTTATTGAGCATCGAAAGACTGCCCTATTTCTGAAGCTGCCTCCTCATCTATTAAAATAAATATATATCGTTAAAATAACCAATACTATAATTTTTTTATTCATTTTAATACAGAGAATGCCACTGCCTTTATAGACTTAAAATCATCTTTTGATAAAGTGGATAATGGAGTTATTAAATTAGAATTAAAAGAAATTAAAACAAATAAAACTAACAGGTAGAATGAAAGGACGAAGGATTGAATGATGTGCAAAGACGCACTTACCGAACTATTCTGAACTAAGAAGGGATTAAGACAAGGATGCCCACTAAGTCCGATACTGCTCAAAAACGAAAGTTTTCTGCCTTAAACATGCAGACGATATTATGATAATAGCAGATCACCCGGAAAAGGGAAGAACCGGAAGGATCAAGATGAAGACAGCGAAAAAGATTTTAAAATACATACTACACATAAAGCAAATGGATGACGTCAGACTTTCGAAGATATGTTTGAACCAAATAATAAGACATTGAAAAAGGAAAACCAGCACAATGGGGTAAAAATTTGGTGAAAGCAGTGAATAATGCAGGAAACCCAGATATTTAGAGGGGATTTTAAAAATGGAGGAAGAAAGTAAGTAATAGACCAAAAAATATCAAAGGACTGGAGTAAAATCAGTACTACAAAAATACAATAAAGACAGACTTAGGAAGGGAAGCATACTTGGACGATGAAAAATGAAGGTAAGGGACAAAAATAAGGTATGGAACTTACTATCAATACATAGACATATGAGGAAAACAAACAAACAATGTAGGGGATGGGAGAAGGTGAGGAAGTCGTTAGTGGGCGTGCGAAGAGATAGAGGAGCACCTAGGCACAAATATACTGACCTGAAAAAAGGAGTTAGGGGATAGGTTATGGACAGTAATAAAAGGAAAATTGACAAAAACATGACAAATTGGTTAAGACAAATAACAAAACTAAGGCATACTAGAGAAGGCTGAGAAGGAAAAAGGGAAAGAAGAAAAAGAAAATAAACAAATAGATATTATATTCAGAAAATATTGTATAAATTGTATAAAATTATATTATATGTAAAGTAAATATGTGTATATCCCGAAAAATTTAAAGAGAGGTAAGGGAAAAAGGAATCAATAAATATTATTATTAATGATCTTGATAATGAAATAAGTCTAGTGTAAGCTGTTCCCGAAGCGATTTTTTGACCTTCAAAGTACTCTTCATCAATTTTCGCCAAAATTGAAACTGGGACACCTATCATTTCTGCTTGTATTTTTAAAGTTTCGCTTCGAAGCTCTCTCATTATAGCCATCTCTATATGTTAATCTTTCTTTATTTAAGAATTTTCTTCTGGATTTCCACTTATTTTTCCTATTTTTCTTTTCTCGAACGGTAAAGAATTTAGATGATGACCACCCCCCACCCTTCCTCAAAATAAAAAAAAATTGCAAAAATCAACACTAAAATTTCAATAACAATAAATAAAATAGATGAAAAAATAAGTAATTTAAAATAATTTCTAACAAAAACAACTTGCAAGAGAAAAAAATTTGATTTGCCTTCCTCTTTCCCAAAATAGGAATCATAGCTCACTAATGGGTTACTTCAGGTTGTTTGAAACGGGATGAATAGGTCCTCCTTGTATTATATCAAGATTTTTTGCTGCCCCTTGTTCTTCACTTGTTAGGAAAGTGGCCCGTTCAAATAAGCCTAGCTACTAGTGAATTTGAACCGTCTTCGGAATTACAAAGTTCATTGTCCTAATCCGTTCGGATAAACG
>JAAAKE020147547.1:0-12951 GCA_010014785.2 Anisolabis maritima | reverse complement strand
TATACAATTGATAAAAAAAATTCCCTGCACCTAACGGTAGAGAGAGAAAAAACTATATACGAGTATGTACATTATATACACAAAAAATTATGTACGAAATTATACTAAATTATATACAAAAAATATTTTTAAAAAAATTTAAAAAATTATATAGTATTTATCATTTAATTTTACTTAAGAATGGCCGAACCTTGTTTTTTTTTTTTTTTTTTTTTTTTTTTAAGAAAATTTGGAATTCCGAACAATTCATTCCGAAATTCTGTTTAATCATCAACTCAGCCTCCAAATTTTTTAGAATCAACGTATTTCTATCTTCTCATTATCAGACTAAAAATCCTTTGCATGTGGAATAGAAAAAATGTATTCAATAATTTTGAAAAATTGTGAAGAATTTTTTTTTAAAAAAAGAAACCCATTTGTGATCACACGGTAATTGCCTTTCAATATCCGTTGTATTTGCCATAAATCTTTACAGGAAGATATTCCTCAAACAGCAAATCTTGATCTACTTCTATTTTAAATGCATTAGTAATTGTGAAATTTTTCATCACATTTTATGATATTATTTTATTATTTTACAATCAAAATCTTTTAATTTGATACCTGCGGGACATTTAAATGTTTTTGTGGGATGCTGGATAAATCACTCTTATGCGGGAAGTCTGATTCGCTCTATCGGTTTTGATTAAAATTCATATATCAATTATTTATTAGATCATCTTTGAAATGTATTAATTCTGATCCGCCCCAAAAGTGTCTGGGGCCCACTTCACTCATCTAACTTTCAGGGTTTTTTGCGATTTTCTCTTAAACTACTTTAAAGATTTTGATTAAATTGGCTGTACATTTAATAAATTAGATAATCTTAAGATGTATTATTTCTCACCTCAAATTCAAGTATGAGGGCCTTCATTTTAAAGAATTATTTACACTCTGGCCCATGATGAACCACTGCGAATCTAGCTTGAGCACCTCTCTTATTCTCTGCGTCTCTCTTATTTATTCTTTTAAAAGGGCCAAATTATATTTCTTAAATTCGGTAAATTAAATATCTTCCAATTTTTAAAAATTTTTACTTTTTATTTTCTCTTACATATATATACAATATATAGTGAAAAAATATTGCGATTGCAAAGAAAATCGATGTCGAGATTTCAATGGAAATATACCTTTTGAGGTCTCCTGTGTCTAAAAAATGGGTCTCGCAAATTGGTCTTTCTCTGTGTCTGTGAGCAAGATTTTTCAAAAATGAAAAAAAGTTTTTCAATAAAATCGGCTAAAGAATATTAGTACATTTTAATGTACTTTTTTAGTTTTTTTTTTCGATTTTCTTAAAATTCACTCTAACAATTTTGATTAAAATTAATATAACAATTATTTAAGAGATGATCTTAGAAATATATTGTATTAACACTTATCCGGTCCAAAATTGTCTGGGGCCCATTTTACTGGTGTACGTTTTAGTTTTTTTGTGAATATCTCTTAAACCATTTGAACGATTTTGATTAAAGTGACTGTACATATAATAAATTAGAAAATTTTCAAGATATATTAATCATTTTCCATCTTAAAATAGTGTAGGACCCTCATTTTACATGATGGATCACGCGCATCTCTCTGAGCGGCTGGCTGGACTTTGTTTTCTTTTGGAAAACAACTAAAGTGCGAGGCATATGAAATTCTCATTTTTATTAAACAAAACAACTTCAAGTTGGGTGTACATTGAACGGCTACCTAGAAGGTTGGACGCCAAAAATTTGGTGTCACGCAATTTTCCTTACCTAAGGAAAGAGTAAGATTGTGATTGCTTTTAATCTCACCAGATTTTTTGCTTTCTTTTTCATAAAGTGAGTTTCTATCATCTGTACGGAATTGTGATTATATGTCTCTTATAGGCATTTAAATGAACCAAATTGAACAAAAGTCTTCTGAGGGTAATCTGATTGAGCAATTGACTTTAAAACTAAATCTCTCAATTTCTCATCTGTAGTTTTTTTTTTTTTTTTTAATTATTAAATATCGAATTTTCCTGGTTGTTATTTTCTTTTAAACTACTCTAACGAAATCGATTAAAGTGACTGTACATTGTTCTATTAAGAGATGAATTAGAGAAAGTATACTTAGGAGACCCAACGCAATAAATCTGGTGTGATAGCACATCATTCTTCTTTCAGGCAAGGAAACTAAGTCAATTAGTTAAGAGAAAATCATTTGATATTCATTTAGTCACATTAGATTTTTTAGATTCAGGGAACCTGAAAACGTGTATTTCCGTTGGACTCTTGATTTCTATTATTATGGCGATCGCAATACTTTCACAGTATATTTTATATATAAATATAAGAGAAAGTAAAAATCTGATGTGACCAACGTTATTTCTCTTATCTAAGGTAAGGAAAATTGAATGATGTGTTGTTAACCCAGATAATTTGCGTCGCGCACGTTAGCCTATCCTGGGCCAATACAAGCCATCACCATCATTTAGAGGAACGACGGGAGACACACAAGTCAGGTGCGTAGCGCAGTGGCTCACATATCTAAACGTCGGAGAGAAACCTTTAAATTGAAGGTCTTACACTTTTTGGAGGTGGAAAATTAATAATACATTTTAAAAATTATCTAATTTATTATAGTATATGTACAACCAATTTAATCAAAACCGTTAGGATGGTTTAGGAGAAATTCACAAAAAACCTAAAACAAAAGTGGACCCCAGACAATTTTAGAACGGATAAGGGTTAATTCATTTCAAAGATTATCTAATAAATAATTGATATATAATTTTAATCAAAATTGTTCGAATGAATTTTGAGAAAATTATAAAAAAAAGTAAAAAAGAATATCTCAGTAAAATGGGTCCCAGGTTAACTAACTGTTCTATGAATTTTAATCAAAATTATTAGAGCGAATTTTGAGAAAATCTAAAAAAAAAAAAACTAAAAAAGTACATTAGTAAAGTACTAGTGTCCGGTGGCCGATTTTATTGAAAAGCTTCCAGATGCAAGCGATAAAAGTAACTAGCTTAAATATAAAATTTCAGCCTGGTACGTTTTTTTTTTTTGAGAAAACTTATTCACACTCAGGCAGACCGACAGACAGACCACTTTGCGCAAGGCCTATTTTTTAGACACAAGGGACCTCAAAATGTGTATTTCTGTTGATATGTCGCCATCGATTTTTTCGACGATCGCAACACTTTCTCTCTATATATTTCATATATAGGTAAGAGAAAGTAAAAATGGATGTATCTGTGTGTGTATGTATGTTCCAGGATAACTCTTAAACTCCTAGAGCAACTTCAACCAAACTGGATACACATATGACTTACAATTTGGAAAAAATACTGACGGGACTGACCCTAGTACCCAGCACCACAAGGAATGGGGGTCGGAAGGAGGTGACATGTAAAAATAATCCAAAACGACCAATATTAATGTCTAATTCATAGTTTTCGGGGTCGCTGAGATGAAAAAAAATAGG
Organism: Anisolabis maritima; assembly: GCA_010014785.2. Lineage (NCBI taxonomy): Eukaryota > Metazoa > Arthropoda > Insecta > Dermaptera > Anisolabididae > Anisolabis > Anisolabis maritima. Next base: position 9,471 of record JAAAKE020147547.1, on the reverse strand, counting down.
CAAAAATGTTTCCATAAAAGAGACAGCGGCTGCAGGGGCGAAGGTGGCCTTCGCAGCTAGTATTAAAATTTAAAAAAAAAAAAAAAAAGGTGCGCCTCTGATCATCCTCATCATTATCATCATAAACAATTTTCCAGTTTAAGGTAAGAAAATTAGTAATTAAAAATTTTTATTACTTTCTCTTATTTTTAATTCTAAATGCACACACAAGAACATTACTACTGTACCGCCCTCTTATTAAATTATTTCAAATATTAAAAATAATATAAAGTGTCTCACTATGTTGACCACTATTGTGTCCACAAAGAACGACATCAGGTCCGGAACCTCCAGAAATTCGGAACCAATCCGAATCGCAAACTCCTGTTTTTCGGTTGGGTTGGGCCTGGAAAAATGTATAAAAATTAATATTTTTTTAAAAATAAAAATTGGGATTGTCATAAGATACAGAACGTGGTTTTACTATTTTACTTATTATTATTATAAATAAATATAGAGAGAGAAATAATTTATAAATATGAACAGATATATTATTTTTTATATTTGAAAAAAAAAAAAAACTTTTCAACCCAGAACATTTATTTTACTTCATTGATGTTTCGGGGACCCAACTTTACAAATAATCAAACAAAGGTTATATAGTATAAAATATTATTTTCTTGTTTCCAATGCATTCGTTTTATGAACGTCACTAGATGGAGTTGTCAGGTTAGGCCTATATGAGAGTTGCATTTCTAACTCATGCTAAACAGCTGTCTGAGAGTTTTAGTTAAATTTAATCAGATCGACACAGAGAATATAAACCATGGCGCAAAGGGTTTGAAACGTACGGAAGATATATATGGATATGGTATAGTGGAAAGTTATCTGCTTCTGCTGTTTATTTAAAAATTAAAAAAATTGTAAGTTAAAAAAAATACGAGGTGATTGTTTAGTCTGGGCATTTTTGGTGCCCCCCGGACTTGAACCAGGGACCATCCACTTTTGCGGTGAATATGCTGCCGTTACATCAAGACATCTCGGCCCAGTGAAAAGATCATCTCGTGGTTGTCAATATATATGAAAGAAATATAATTTCTCTTAGCAAGGCTACACTTTACTTTCGCATTGTCATCTAGCGAACGCGATTGGAAAGTCTCACAAAAACTTTCCCTTGAATCTCAATATATATTTATCTCGTGAGATGAAAACATTCAGATTTTAAATTCACTGTGAGTGAACTTTAATATTTTCATATTTTTGAAAAAATAATCTGCATACAACTGCACTGCAAGCCGACCATCTGCAATTACCTCACATGGACTTAGTATGAATCATCTTATATTAATTTATTATTTATTCATCATCGTAAGTAGAGACTTTTTTTTCATACATTTTGAAAAATATATTTTTTTTTGGCTGAGCCAATTTTTATCTTGGAAGTGAACATTTATTTTTTCCTCACCCTGTTGCCACTTCGAAGAGGCCAGAGGTCTCCATTACACCGTTGCTACTTTTCCGAGGCTTTCATTGGATCTTATCGCCAACAACTGTTATGAGTCATCGTATATATTTTATTTTAATAAATTATAATAAAATATATCTTATAAAATTATAATAAAAAAAATCTTATAAAATTATTTAATTAACTTATTCTTATAAAGTATTTATTTATATTTATTTTTTGCATTCTATTTATTTATTTATAATTATATATTAATATATATACATTTTTTTGTAAATAATTTATTTATGAGGATGGATTCTAATTAATGAGGGATCTAAGTTTTTCGGGGCCTAGAGCTTATTAAAGTCCAATGGGGCCCCATTTTTTGTTAGATTAAGAATCTTTAAATTTGGGTTTAAAATTCATTTTTAATAATATCAAAATCAGAATTGAAATATATTTATGAAATGGTGTTGAATGACAAACTCTATCTTATATAAAAAAACAAGAAATAAAGAAATATTATTAACAAAAACGTATAAACAAACAAAATTTTTAATAAAATATAATAAAATAAATATACCATCATGCCCTTTACCCATAGCTGGGTGCTGGGCATGCATTCTGCCATTTTTTAATTAAAATTTAATTTTTCTACATTTTTTACTTGCGTTGTCCAATTCTATCTGAAGCAATATAATTTGACCCTGGCTGATTTCTATTTTGGAAGAAACTATTTTCTTTTGTTAAACAATGATTAATTAAATCAGTGTTTAAAACATTTAGCCATAATTCTAATTATACTCAATTAAGTCATAATATCAACTAATTCACTTGTTTCACTTTCATTATTATTACTCCTGTTACAAAGACTTACCTTTAGATCATTTTTAGTTTTATTTAAATTCTCTGGATCTGCAGTAACCATTTCTTCAGTGTTTTTTTCGCATGGAATTTTTATAATATTATCTTCTTTTACTGAAGTACTTGATCCAGCAGCGGAATAAGTTTCCAAAGTAAAATAATTGGGTAATTTTTTACATTTCTTCAATTCATATTTATTACAATTGCGTTCCTATTATTAATGCATTTGAAGTTGCAAATATATTTACTGATCACTTTTATGATTTCTTTTCTCAGATATTTATAATTTGTATTTTATACTTAAAAGAAATAAGGATGAGATAAATATTGACACCTTTTCACAGAATGATGAATATTAAAAAAAACCATACTTTGACGGAGATTGAGTTTGCCTTGAGGAGTTCTAAAAATTCATCTCCAGGGTATTAATTGATACATTATTTTAAAGCTTGAATATTCTTCTATTTTTCTACATAATCGCCATTCGCCGTCGATACATTTTTGTAGGCGCTGTGGCAGTTTTTGTATGCCCATGTCATACCAGCTCGCTGCCATACGTCCTATGAATGGTGCTTCGAGAAACCTCAGCGACCAAAATGCAGAGGTTATCGAGAGTGATCCACCGATCTGTAAGCATGATTTGTTCAACCTTCGCGACTGTCTCGTCGAGAATTGACGGTCTCCCGCTTCTTTCTTCGTCGTGAATTTCCATGCGACCAGCTGTAAACTCCCTACACCACTTGCCGACGTTTTTGACATCCATGACTCTCCATACACTTCCGTCAATTGGCAATGAATTTCGATTGGTTTAACGCTTTTTGCGTTCAAAACCCGAACAAGTGCACCTGGCGGTAGCGATAAGCGGGAGCTCCATTACGAACGGTTGCAGAGCCAAAACTGAATAAAAAGGTAGGTTAAACGATGGCTTGCTTAAGAGTGGGGGAAGAAACAACACGGCTAACAGTGGCTAACAGCCACGCGAAAAGTTTCCCTGCGCTTTGGAGACCTTATATTTGGGATTGGTTTCGTACATAAGGCAATGTTGAGAAATTTAAATGTTCATACTAAGCATGTTCTTTTGGATGTAATTAATAAAAATTGGATAAATGATTTGTTCCTGATTTCTGGAAGAGGACTATTTTAATCCCAATTCCCAAGTTCCAAGGTCTATAGGCCTATATCTATGACCAGTTGTATTAGGCCTTTATTTAATAATATATATAAGTTAGTTGAAAGAATGGTGAATAAAAGGCTAACATGGATATTGGAAGATAATAATATGATCTACAATTTCCAGTGTTGTTTTAGGACGAGACACTTTTGTATGGATGAATTAGCAATTTTGGAGGACTATATACAAGATGCGTTTGCCAATAGGCAACATGTCATAGCTGTCTTTTTTGACTAGGAAAAGACATGTGACTCCCAATGGAGATATCTGATCCTAAAAATCATTCATCACTGGGGAATCAAAGATCACCTCGCTCAGTTAATAAAAATTTTTTTGACCAATAAGAAGTTCCAGACTCGTATAGGAAATACCTTTTCGAGGGTGACTTCGCAAGAAAATGAAGTTCCACAAGGGAGTCTATTGAGTAACACACTTTTTTCGAGCGAAACTATATTGCTCAAGTAATTGAAAGACCAGTTGAGTTCTCACTTTTTGTTGATGACTTGGTTTTATCTTAGGTGTAAGAATGTTAATCACTTGAAACACGGGCTTCAAAGGATTTTAATTGGACTTCTAGTTTCGGATTTAAACTTTCTGAATCAAAAACATCATGCATGTACTTTTGTAGACTAAGAAGAAGACATGCTGGTCGTAACTTTATCTTAAATGGTAATCCTCTGGTATTTAGAGATTCTTTAAGATTTCTCGGCCTAGATTTAGATAAAAAAATGAATGAAATGGAAGGAACATGTTAGACTGACTAAGATCAAGAGCCTTAGGTCGATGAATATTTTAAAAACAGTGAGTCATACAAAGTGGTGTGCGGATCCTACAAGTCACCTCCGTATATATTTTTGTAATATTAGAAGTAGACTTGATTATGGTACTCGGATTTATTCGTCAGCAAGAGAATCTCTTTTGAAGTCGCTCGATATTGTCCACCACCTAAGGGTGAGATTGTCTTTGGGAGTAAGACTTCCCCTATTATTAGTATTCTTCCCCTATTATTAGTATTCTTGCCCAGGCAGGAGAACCTTCACTTAGAGTTAGGAGGGATATTCTCTCTATAAGTTACCTTACTAAACTGGAATCATTGCCTACACATTCCACTCATAAATTTCTTCGTACATCTTATGCAAATAAATTAACTTTGAATAATACCAAACCGTTAAGTGAGAGATTTGGAGGTATTCAAAAAATCTACCTCTTCTATTGTGTTTAATATACTTTTTCTTAGTATAGCATTAAGATTTTCTAATCCTCTTATAATTTATACTGATGGTTATAAATGTGGTAATCTAGTGGGATGTGCATTTAAAGCTATTCTGCATTTCTATCTTTTAAATTCCCATCAGCTACATGTATATTTACTGTAGAGCTTAAAGCAATTGAATCTGCTCTTATTTATATAGAAGGGAAGAGCTTTAACAATGTGTTGATGTGTGTATCTGATTCTTTAAGCTCCTTGCCTGCAATCCAGAACTTATATACCTCTCATCTATTTAACAGAAAATACAAATCCATGCTCATAGTTTTATAATGAATGGAATGAATCTTGTTTTTATTTGGGTACCTAGCTATAAGGGAGTTAGAGATATCGAAATTGTTGATTATTTATTTATTTATTTATTTGTTATTTGTTATTTATTTATTTTTTGAACATTTTAGGTTTATCGGCGTTCTAAAAACAACTGTGTTCTGATTAATTGTTTTTAATCACCATAGCCTCTTAATTCACTTATTGTAGTATTATTGGAAACATTGCATATGTTGCTGAGGCACTAATGGCTATTGATGCCGAAGCGTCCTAATAATAATAATAATAATAATAATAATAATAATAATAATAATAATAATAATAATAATAATAATAATAATAACGTTAACAATCACCTTATACTTAACTATTCATGCATAAAAAATGTGAGACCTTAAATGTCTTTCTACATTAATTAGTTTCCGAGATATTTGCATTTAATTGAAAGCGAAATCTACAACAACCTATTTCTAATATCTCTCGATGTTCAGAATAAGGATCAAAAGTCATATTCCTTACTCAATAGAGCCCATAATGGGGATTAAAAAATTGTATGTTTTATTCATAGAAAAAAGCAAAAGGAAATTTCAAATATTAAAAAATGCACTTTTTTCCTTGAAATAAATATATATTAAAGAGCACTTTATAAAGTATTTTTAAAACATAAATTTATGATGAATAATTTAATAGTTTAGGAGGAAAAAAAAAATTAATTGAGAAAAATCTAAAAATTAGTCAGGGATTTGTGAATGTTTGCTTATAAATTGATAAGCCTATATTTGTTTCCTCTTATTTTTTTTGTATTTTCATATTGTTATTTTTAGATATTTTGAAAGATAAACTGCTGTTGTCATTATAGAATAGACTCAAATATGATCTTCTTTACCTTATTTGTCATTAGCATTGAAAATCAAAGAGGCTAACAAATTAAAAATGTTCAATCAATGACTGCTGAGTACTGGTTGGATGGATAGCCTCAACCGAAAGACCCCAACTTGACTGACGGAGAAGCTACCCCCATTAACAAACACACCCATTCAGTCACATGCGTCTTGCCGCTACACACAGAGCATGCCTGATCACTCCGAGGCCAGCTTGAGATACTAGAGCCTTGTCCATAAATATAGGTTGATATGTTGGGTAACGTTCCACTATCATATAAATAAAATAAATTAAAATGAATTAACTGTATATTTTTAACTTGAATAAATTATTTATCTTTTGAGCTCTTGATTTTTGCGCCCAGGGAGGCCGCCTCCCTCACCTCTTTTTCACGGCTCTGATTGTGAGGTTCTTAATTTCTAATTTCCATTTTACTCACAATACTAAAATGAATAAAATCCAGACGAAGCTGACTGATTGAGGCGTCCATCAACTTTACATTTATTTTACACACCGATGCATGCGATGTCGAATCAGGGAAATTGTCATTAACAATATATGTCAGGTTGTTATTGACGTTATGTCCACATTTGGTTGTAACTGCAACAGGAGGAAAATAATATTGATTCCATTAGGAGATTCTATATCATACTGAAATCCTGCTCCATGACGTCAATTTGCCTAACTGTTTATATATAGAAATTCTTCGAAGCCGGTTTCTTATAATAATAAAAAATAAAAATGAGGTAACAAGATATATGTTCACTATTATCACTTAATAAGGAATATAATTACAACTAATATGAAAAAAAATAATTTGAATATTTTTTTATTTAAATATATTCTCTAGGTATAGTATTATAAAAAAAAGTAAAAATTATAAAATTTTTGTTCTCTAATATAATTTGGTTTTTGAAAACCATATACTACTAACAAAACAAAAAAATTGATCCGGAATTTTGGTCGTTGAAAAAAATTATAACGGATATTTTTTTTATTAAATGTTATTTTACTTATTCTTTTAGAGGTCATTTCGTTTTTGTCTTTAACCAAAAAAATCTCTGACTTTTACTTGATAAAAGTTTATGTTAAAATTTCAAATAATAATATTTGTGAGATGGATGCCTTGACTAGATAGAATTTGTGTTTCTTGGAATCTAACTAAAATCTTCTACTCGCGATGTACTAGCTGACTTTTGGTGAGAGCCACGATTTTTAGAGGTGGGATATTATATGCCATTCTTTTCTTACTTCCCCAAAAAGGTTGCTAATTATCTTATATATTTCGGGACAGGCCTGTAATCCTAGATTTTATCCGGCGTCCTCGAAGTATTCAGCCCAAGACGCTGTCTGTCCCGCATTTTGATGTTTAGTGGGAATGATTAAATTTTACTAGACTCATTTATACAATAGTTAAGAAATTCTAGTCAAAATGTGTTAAAAAATGTTAAATTTAGAGAAGTGACGGAGTGTAGGGGTGAGGGCCTTGAGGGGAATATGTGCCCACTTGAGAGTATTTATTATTTTTCCAAATACAACATAACTGGGAACTGGGAAAGGGTATGGGATCCTGGAGAGGAGAGTGGGAGGAAGAAGGAGGAGGAAGAGATATACTGTGTCTTAATTGGTCCCGTATATTGGATCGAAAGATTTGCCAACCATGCTGATCAAGCAACAGACTATGCAACGGGAGGGCTTGATATTCCTCTCAATTGTAACTGATTTTCACTGTCGATTTCGAAACACGGGAACAATGCAAAGACAAAGAAGAAAACATTGGGTGTGAGGATAAACATGCACAAAAATACTAATTAACTAATACGGAATACTAATTCGAGTCCAGTTGACGCCATTTATGCCAAATTAACACAACCATCTCACAAATACAATTTCATCATCTTAACGATATATTGGCTGGTGCTTTAAGACCTCATTGGATATTTTAAAACAACTTACCCTATTTGTTAACAATTCTTGTTGGTTATTCCAAAAGGGCAAAAATGCAGTCTTTATCTAAAGAATACCAAAAAAATTAATTTGGGCTCCTTCTCTACTTTAACCAAACAAAAAAATTCAAAAACAAGTTTTTATTCATTTTTTAAAGGTCTTACCCCAGGGCGACAACAATTATTGGCATGACCCTAAAATAGCATTATAAAAATTAAAGTAAATATATTGTTGTCAAAAAAAGTAAAGACATTTTTTAAGATTAATTTTTATTTTTTGATTTTAAAATTGGTTGGCCTTTTTACGGCGTATTGTGAGGTTTTTTTTCTGTCAGAAGAACAAAAAATGATAAGTTTAATGAAATTCAAGAAAATAAAGTTATGTCTTTGCACCGAAAAAATGGCTATTAATCGCGGCGGGGGGGGGGGGGGTCTCCGTCCCAGGTGGCCTTTTTTTAATTTTTATTTTCACTTTTAAAAGAAAAGGCAAAAAAATTTGTGAATCATAAAAGTTGGGCCGGGCAGAGATGGCAAACTTATGGGTCAACCCGGGCAGATCAAACTTTAAGTATTCCACTGGCTATTACCCTCTAAACCTTACTACCGTTACCCAATAATATATCTTTGAAAAAGTATATATTAAGATTTTACGACTTAGATAATAAGAAATCAAATTTAATAAATTGTAGCTATAAGAATTACTCACAGACGCAACAGACGCCGAAGCCAAGAGCGCAAGAGCCACGGGACTCACCAGATTGAATCCGGCATTCATAAGTATTCAGACAAGTACCTATCAAACAAAAGAGAGAATTAAATTTTTTTATTGCATTTAAAATTTATTAAAAAGAATAAATAAAAAATACCTGATCTTCTACCATCATTAGAAAGACATTCGTCGTTAACAGGAACAGGGAAAAAATTTAAAACTGCAACATATAATAATTAAAGAAACATTTTCTTGAATGATATTCGAATTCAATTTCACTGATTTATCTATCAAATTTATAATTTCATAAACATATGCTTCCATATCCAACAAAAAAATTAATTAAATTTTTTATAATAATTTTAAAAAAAGATGTGAGAATTAAATTTGATTACCAAACTTTTATATTTCCGGTTATTAGGTAGAGGAAAGTAGGACTGTTTCGTGGGTTTATGCCGCCCGGGTGCAATTTTAATATAATAACACACCATTACATAATAATGATATAAAAGATATTTAAATTGTAAAATTATATTAATCTAACAATAATAAGAGATATTATTTATTCTACAATGAAGATTTTCTAACTTTTTTAACAGAAAATTTAAGGTACTCTCTTATTCATAGTTTTCTTTAATAATTTAAAAGTCGTTGATAAATTTATATATATTGATTATAGAAGTTTCCGCCAAATTCAAATTTAGTTTAAATACAAGGAGAACGATTAATAATAATAATAATAATAATAATAATAATAATAATAATAATCTATTTACACATAACAACAACAAATAACTGGTGGGAGCATACTGTAAACAATGTGGTAGAAAATGAGAGAGTAAAGATCCTATGGGATTTCAGAATTCAAACGGATAAGACCTTAGCACATAATACGCCAGACCTGACGGTGATTGAAAAGAAAAAGGTATGGCTAAT
>JAAAKE020147536.1:0-12952 GCA_010014785.2 Anisolabis maritima | reverse complement strand
GGAAATCCTGATGCGGCCCAGCCTTACCCAGACTCTGCCTCCAGCGGCCCCCAGGTCAATTGAGTTTGAGACCCCTGATTTAAATTATATTGGTTTCCAATTAATTGAAATAAATATGGACAGAGTCTAAATTGCCATCCAATAATCTTCCAGAAATTTTTCTTTTTCCACTGCAATTTATACATAACCAATGAAAACAATTTCTTTTAATTGGCATCTGGGGATTCTTTCATCTTCCTCCACTTCTTATACTAATCATTTAAACGAAACATTTATTTAATTTCTTTCACAAATAAAATAAATATTATATATAATTAAACTCAAATTTAAGAATGGCTTATTTTGGATGTAATTTGATCGGATGCAATGACACTGTGTGTGTGTGTGTATGTGTGTGTTTGGCCCGCTCAGTTTCAAGTCATATGGATGTCCTTGTTCGTAGTTTTTTTTAATTTTTTTTTTTTTTTTTTTCATAAGTGTCTTTAGAACCTAACGTTATTAATTTGATAAAAAGAGCTTCGTTGATTAGTTTGCTGACATTTGCAGTCAAAATGCATGGTGACCTCATAGAGGAGGAGAGAAAGAGAGAGAAGCTTGGGTGACTTCTTATTGGTGATTACATTTAGAGTTGGTAATTGTTTAACCAGAGTTCAGTTCAGAGTCTGTGTCTTGTCCTTGGACCACTGGAACGCCTCTTTTGATTCTGATATCCAACTGCTTCAGATGTCTTTGGCGGAATTTTAATTCTATTTGCAGGCGCGAAATATTGACAAATAAGAGGAAGAGGAAAAAGAAAATTGAAAACCCAGAACAACTAGAAATCTCCCAAATGAGAATTTTTTGATAGGATGTGCCAAAAAAAAAAAATGAAATTTTATACTAAAATACCATTAATTTTTTGAAACTACCTCAAAAATCATTTCTACGTCACATAAAGTATAAATCAATTATCATCTAATTCATTTGGTATTAGCGAAATAATTAAATAGGCAGAGAGAACATCTCTGAGTTAGAGATACGAATCCCCAATTTACCTTTAACCAAAACATTGACGTAATTATTCAATCATTTTCACTCTCAAGAAATACACTTATAAACACACTTTACCCAAAAATTGGTCTTCTTTTTGAATGATCGTCCATTATTTTTCCAAATGTCAATCAAAAGGATTGACACAATAAAGAAAACGCCCAAAAAGAAAAAAGTTTCACTCACTAAATAATCTTTTATCGTAGGAATTGAAGTCTAGTTCAGAAAATGACTTAAAGACGCTCACTGGTGAATTACTCGAAATATGAAAAGCCAATAATTACTGAAGATACAAGGAGAACTGCAAAGAAAAATTCTTAATTAGTAACATGATATAATTTGAACTTATTATATAATTTATTTGTTTGTATTCAAAAGAGAGCTTTTAACATTCTTTGTTTTAGAGTTCGGCATTTGAGGCCATTTAGACTTTAAGCAATTCAATTTTTATGAACTATCTATATCTATAAAATATTATAATTTGAAAATGTTTACCCTGACAGGCTTCTGATTGGCTTTTGAGTGTCGCGTCATGATAACTATAAGCCAATATATATATTTTCTAATATAAACGAGTGTGAGATAATTGTTTTGACAGGGCATGTTTGGAGCCTCCAGAGACCATTCACTTTCGTGGCGTTACACTAAGAGATTGAGTTGGTCTTCGTGTAAAGGCAACGAAAGTGGATGGTCTCTGGTTCAAGTTGAGGAGGCACACGCCGAAGTAACCCACGCACAGTACTATTATTACTAATGATATGAGGATTTTCTTAAATGAATTTAAAAAACTTTTACGATCCTAATTAAGAGTTTGTGTGGTCAAATTATTTGAAACAAAGTCCTGTCACTTGGATCAGAGGTAGAAGTCTCGCTTCAAATTCCAAAGATCAGTGGAACGCTTCCCGTCCTGAGCGATAAAAATGTATTTAGGTATCAATTAATTTAAATAAATGAGGAGGCCTCCAATGCCGGAAAGTAATTTTAAAAAAAAGTCTATAATAAATGAAAGATCTTTAGTTTAGTTTTTAGGGACCATTAATAAATGAGATAAATATTGTCAGACTTCAAATGGAAGTGGAAATAAGTAGCAACCATAATAAAATCCCAATTATTAAAATAATATATAATTAAAATATTTTATTTATTATTGGTGTGGACAATGAACTCGAAAGAGTTGAAGAAATCTTTCTATTGACTTTGAACTTAATCTAAAAGAAGATTAAAAACTATATTTGCAAATATGTTTTATCTGTTTAATAATAATGTTCTGACATATTTATAAACAATTTTGCAAAAAATTGATAGTTTTGTTATCGAACATCACTATAGTAAGGGAGGTATTGCAATTATTCCAATTTTGACTTTTGGGGACAATGACGAATAATTGTATCGAGTATAGATTGCTTTTAATATGATGTTGGTTTTTTACTAAGGTCAAGAGTAGAGCAAATTCGGATGGATGGATTTTTATTTCAGTTTCAGGCTATATATGTATATCTATCTCATTTTGATACATATCCGACTTAAAGAAATGACAGTTTAGAGATGTCATTTAATTTTTTTTTTTTTCTAATTCGTTGCCATTTTAAAGGGAAGTTGTTTAATTGCTTAATAAACAATTCCCCTTTAACATGGTAATGTATAGAAAAAGAGATAAAATCATTAAACTCCCTATTTCATTAGAGAAATCTGCGCCAAATGTTTACGAGTGAAGCTGAAATATAAAATTTTTTATAAGATCTCTTGAATTTAATTTGTTCTTAAGAGACCGAAAATATAGATTGATAGAAACATCGTGTGTTGGCCACATTTCTATTTTTCTTACCGAAAAGGAATGGAAGAGCAGGGGGTTGGAAAGCTCATCTCTCCATTGAAGATAAAAAGGATCGGACCAAAAATATTCATTTTCTCCGGAAAAATCTTTTTCTTGTCGTTCGCCAAATAATCTTCTATATCAATCTCTACCATCCCTCCCCCCTTTGCTCATTATATTGGGTTTGAGAAATCATTTTTTGCAAATGAATGTTTTTTCACTTTTCATTTTAGCATAATCATCATTATTTATTTTTGCATTGTTTTTTTATTCTTTAAAGTTTATAAAAAAAAAAAAAAAAAAATACTTAAAATATCTAATACGTAGTTTTTAATCACCAGAAATCAAAAAAGAATTTTTAACTAAAGCATCGATGTGAATGTATTATAATTTTAGAGAGTTAACTGTTTTGAATTAATTAATTTTCAAATAATAATAATAATAATTGAATTGGTAATAATAAATGATGAGTAAATTGTTGTCATTGTTAGGTCTCTGGCCGTAGGACCCCTTGAACCTCCTGCTCTATATTTATGTCTAGCTAGCCAACTTAGGAAAGAATCTCTCACTTCTTCTTCTTGCAGAGTTCCATCAATGGCTGGAAATTTTTTCTTTCCAAAAAACGGTGCATTTCGTGGAGATACCCAGTTAAAAATAAATTTTTTCCTACAGGGTAGTTGCGTGAAAAAGTTTAGGAATCTTTGATAAAAAGCAATCTGAAAAATATATTAAAATTTCAAGTTAAAAAATTTGTTTTTATTTACACTTATGATTAAAATTGAAATAGCTGTTAATTTGAATTAAACAGAGAGAGAGCCATAATGTCAGCCAATGAATGAGCTAGCTGGACGATTTTTATTCTATAAATAGTTTGCTCGTCTTTTTTTTTTTCCTTCTTCTTCGCCTTCGTGTCAATGTTCTCTTGGCGGGTTTAATTATCTTGCATCTTAACAATATTGCACAGTGATTAAACATTTATTTTCCTCTTTCCATTTGAGTTAATTTTAGATGTTTAAATTTATCTCATAATTTATCAGAATAATAATATTTTTTTAAATATATACTTTTATTTATATTATTTATTTACAATTCTATATTATTCCCTAGAACCCTAACAAATATACGATGAGAGTTTCCCCTTCCCCCTAGTGTGGCCCCGGAGTTTGTCCCCCCCCCCCCCCCTCACCCTGCTTTTTTTTTAGGGATTTTGGCCAAAATTGCCACTTTAAAGAAAAAGTGCATTAGCCTCGCCCCCTCCACCTCTGCCGGGGAAAATAAAATTTTTTTTCCTCTTAAAAAAAGTCCAAAATTCTGACAATTTGAAAAATATTGTTCCTCCACAAAAAAAAAAAAAAAACGTTTTTGTCATTCGTCTGTCGGTTTGAAATTGTTGGAAGTAAAATTCATAAAAATAAAAAATGTCTTTCTTTTCTCTATTTTAAAATTTAAAGAATATAATTTTTGGAATTTATTCAAAAGTGTCCTTACAAGATTTTATTATATATATATATATATATATATAATATTAATATATTAATAAATAATGACATAAAATATTTTAGTTCACATCCCGGGGATTTGGCCTCGATATTCCTAAAGGGTTAAGAAATGTTCATTAAAAGACTCAGCAACTTTTGATTTGCAAGTAGAAAGGATTTTGCATTTATTTTCTATTCCTATGAAATGCCTAGACATCAAAAAATCGCTAAAAACTTTATTTATTTATATATCCTAATTACATTTAGACTTTTTTTTTATATATATACGTATATATATGAGAGTGAAAAAAAGTGCATTGTATAAATTAAGATTTATATGGTTTCTAATATTTTATGAATATTTTCTTAATATAATTTTTGCTCTTTAGGAAGGAATTGTTATAAAGCCCCGTGGCCGAGATTTTAAAGTTTAATGGTTAATATTGAAAATCTCAAAAACCAAATGATGTGGGTTCGGATTAAGGATGTTAAAATACCAAATTTCCCAATACTGGTATTAATTCCGAAAATTCTGTTAATACCGATATCAATACCAGTATTCTCAAAAGTATAAATTTTATACGAATATAAGTGTTAAAACAAGAACTCGAATATACATAGTATATAATTAATTCAATGTGAATTTGTAATAAAAATGAAGATTTCCTAAAAAAATTAAAAAAGAATGTGAACCTGTTCAAAGAATTGAAAGAACTAAATAAGACTAAGGAGATTCTTCATAAATTTTCTTCAAAATAAAAAACTTTTTTAAAGGCTTTATAAAAAAAAAAAATATAGAAGACAAAGACTTCTATTTTAATAAATTAATTTTGTAAAAATTTGTCCGAAAATTACTTAAATTGATTTTTGTTTAGATACATTTTAAATAAATAATAATAACATTTTAAATAATTATAAATTTATATATTTTTTTTTTAAATAAATTTGTATTTATTATCAAATATATTTTGTTAAATTATATATTGCTTTTTGGTATTGATATTGGATATCTTAAATTTTATACCAGAATAAAACTAGTATTTCAATATCGGTATTCGTCCCTGGTTTGGATCCCAGACAGTCCGATGAAAATTTATTTAAATCAATTGGATACCAATTGGCATAAATAAAATATGACTGGATAACTGTAAATATTATAAATACCGTTTATATTAAGTTCAAGAAGTGTCAGATTATTTACAACGGGGAAGCAAATTAAGCAATTACAACTTTTTATTTAAACATATGTGTAAATAAAAATTTTTAAAGTATTAGAATAAAGGGAAAATATATTTAGAGTTTTAGAAGAACAAGAGGAGGTAAATATTAATAATCGAGTCGGGAATTTTTTTTAAAAACGGCTGGGGAGTTTAATATTCAAGGAAATTAATGATCAGGGATATGGCCCAAGAAAAAATTCTTGATGCCCTAGCCTTTCGGTTCTCGTCTACTTTTAGATAGGAGGGAATAAATAGGAGTGGTCTCTGCCTATTTTCCGCCTCTTTTTACTTTCTCTTATAAATGAAATATATAGTGATAAAATATTGAGAAAATTCGATGTCGAGAAGTACCTGTTTTGAAGTGTAAAAAAAAAAAGGTAACACAAAATGGTCTGACTGTGAAAAAGATTTCTCAAAAATGAAAAAACGTACGAGTTTAAAATTTTATATTTAATCTAGGTACTTCCTTCGCAGTAGCTCGAAGCTTTTCAATAAAATCGTCCAAAGAGTACTACCTCTTTACTAATGTATTTTTTTAGTATTTTTTGATTTTCTCTTAAACTACTCTAACAAAATTGATTAAATTGATTTACATATAGATATAGAATAGAATGATCTTTAAAATGTATTAATAATTTTCCATCTTCAAATAATGTGAGGCCCTCAATTTTAGATTTTAAGTATCCTATAGAAAAGAGAGAAAGAGCCATTGCCATGCTAAAATATAAATATTTTTAATTCGTATGTTTGATCCCTCCATGGCTAAGAGGTTAAAGATATTGACATTGTCAGTATTGATAATCTTAAAAGCCAAGGAGTGTGGGTTCGGTTCCCAGGCAGTCCGAAGAAAATATATTTATATCAAATGGATAATTTGTATCGTTAAAAAATATATTGTGTATTATTTAAAAGTCTCTGTGGCCTCAGATGACGAAGAGATTAAAAAAAAAAAAATTCCTATATTTGATAATAAACGAAATTGAATTTATTTTTATATCACACAAAATATCTAAAAATAAAAGCTACCATGGAGGCTCGACGCAAAAAATCTGATGTGCACAAATGTCCTTAGCTTGGGTAAGAGAAAATTGTGTGATGTACGGCCGTCACACCAGATTATTTCAAGTTGTGTTTCGTCTTGCTCTAGAAAATAGTATGCCCAAAAAAAAAAGATGATTTATCGAAATTTAACTATAAAGAAATATTTCCAAGATTTTCAAAAAATTTTTGAAGATAGGTCACATGTCTAAACTCGATTTTAATGTGCCGCAAAATATTCCTTACTAAAATTTCATACACCTACCATCTTTTCTACTAAAATGATTCTTTATTCTCAACTATTTTTATTCAAATGCATTATATAATAAATAAAATCATGCTTTTATTTGTATTATATTATTAGAAATTATGCCATGTTCCAGGAACGTTATTAAAATTAAGAAAGACTGGTCTACATGATTCATTTATTATCATCTACACATGGTTCTAATTAAGACAACGCCTCATTGAGAATTAATTTTTAATTTTATTATACATATTGAAATCATATTATAATTAGAAAAAAATATTTTTCTTTATCTCTTTTGGCATTTCTAAAAAGTTGCTTAAAAACTTTTGTTTCTATGTTTCTATGCCAAACCACTCCATTTGTCCTCACCTTTTTTTTTTTTATTATTTTTCAAAGAAATAATATGAGGGGAGGATCGTGTTAGAGGAATCCAAATAAAAATCCATTTTCGGCCCGATATATTTTATTTTTGCCTTAATCTAACATTTCGACTGCTATACGCCAACCATCATCAGGACTTGAAAAAAAAAAAAAAAAAATTTGGCTTCATTAAAGACATATTTACAATTTTAATTTTTCTTCTTTTGTCGCTGTGTGGAGTTTTTGAGGAAGAGAGAAATATCAAAAAACAACAAATTAACTTAAAAGGTTCATGTCTCTCGGTACCCACCAAAAAAAAAGGGTGGGAAATTTCCAATTGTAAATATGTCTTTAATGAAGCCAAATTTGTTGTTAATTTAGGTTCTGATGATGGGTAGCGAATGACCCCGGAAAGCTAGACTAAGCCAAAATAAAATATACCGGGACGAAAATTGTCTTTTATTTGGATTCCTCTAATTATTTTTTAATATGATAGTTTTGTATTATTTAATGAAAATGAAAGGGCCCCTTTTGAAGAAGAAGTGATTAGACGCGGGGAGAAAGTAGTTGAGCTTTAAATCCCGGTTCAAATCCATCTCATGGCAAAAATTTATACAAAAATGATGACTCCTTCTGGGAAGGAATTGCCAACCCATCCTAGTATGATCGCAGGAGTAAACATAACGTTTCATTTCCTGGCATATATGAATGAATGGAATGACTCAACCGCTGAATAGTGATTTCAACTCACATGTGAATGGCAACTGCTCAAATGCCTATTTAATTTGCCCAGGCAAGAGATAAGGGTTTTTTTGTCTTGAGCATCAATGCCAAATTTTTGTTTTGAAATTTTGAGGAGGAAGGTGGGTTTGAGCTATTAGTGTAAAATAATAAAAAGTAAAAAAGCATATTTTAAGTGAACACTTACAAACTCCTCTTCCCATTTTATTATATTTTCTTGATAAGTTTTTTAATCAGGATTCGTTAGGCCGAACAGAGCCGAAATAGAGTTTCTCATAATTCAATCAAAATATTCCATTTTTGTGGGGCAGTAAGCATTCCTTACCACTTGGACGGTATACCGTAGTTCGTTTGAGTAATTCTCGACCGTACCATATTTGCTTAAGTGACCCTTTAAATAAAAAAATTTAATTTTACCAAGTAAAATTAAAATTCAAGTTTTTAAAAAAAAAAAAACAAATTTTGTTTATGTTAAGAATTCTACTCTACTAATTTTATTATCAGTTTTTTTTTTTTTTTGTTTTGTTGATGTGTACATAAGATTGTTAAGAGTTGACAAGAAGCAACTGTTTGCCCTTGGGCATTAATATTGATCATGATTCTATGCTCTTGTTATTCAGTTTCTATATTAGACAGCTGCACAGGGCCACTGATTTGACTTTTGGAATTAATCAAAAAAAAAAAAAAAAAAAAAACCGATACTAATGCTTTAGATGGATTGTTTTTAAATAAACTCTGGTTTGTTACGTTCCATTAGGAATGATATATGGAAAAATAATAAATATACTTACTTCAAGTGATGAAAAACAAAGACTTGATTTTATTTATACCATAAAGTGCACTTGTGTTACAATTGCGTATTTCACTGAAACAAAACAAGTCAAATTACAATAAATATATAGTAAAAATGCAATGGATTGGATGATCTGAAAAACAAAAAAATCTCATTAAAACCAACCAACTCTTAATCCGTTTCTCTCATCGTTAATCATCAACGATAATTATTTTTGTAAAGTGGAAATTAACTTCCCCCCCCCCCACCACCACCACCACCACAACAAAAAAGGGAAAAAGAGTCAGTCCATTTTGTGACATCTTAAATATGAAGTGGTTATTCGACCCGAAATTATAATCTTTATCAATCAACCTTTAAATTTCATCATTAATTTCCCCTGGAAAGATAAAATTGAAATCATTTATTTTATCTTATACGGGGAAAGCCCCGGTGCTGAATTCATAATTATTTAAAATTAAATTAATAATTTATTTTTATAATTATCTGAATTTTGTCAAGAATATTTTTGATTATTAAATAGATCAGCCGTTTGTGAGTAGGTAGGTATTTCCCAGTAGTTATTTGTCCTATTTTACTCTTGTTTTAATGAGTTTGAGTAATAAAAAAAAAAAAAAATGAAATATAAAAAATATTTAAAGAATTATCTCTAAATTTTGGAAAATATTAATTTCGTGATCCTCGCGGGAGTTGAGCCCACATCCTCCCGTGGTTTACACCCGAAGGTGTTTTATATATCTATAAACTAAGCGTCTCTTACGAGTTTAAGATTTTCAGTTGACTTCCCACGGGAGAACGTGGGTGGGTTCGACTCCCGAGTACCTCATTTTTTTCACTTTCCAAGTTTAAGATAGATATCTTTAACATCGTAAAAAATATTTATTTTTTATAATCCTCAAACAAAAAATACAAGTAATTATTGAAATTTTTTATTTTTTAGAGTTGGTGATTGTTTCCTTCCTTTGTTTTTAGGGATCTTTTCCAAAACCAAAATAAATTTGATCTTTTTTAAATAATGAATTGAAAACAAATATTATTATTATAGTTATTATTTTATAGTAAATCTGACTGGTGATGGAGAAAGAGCGGAAAGAGCCATAGCTTTCGATTATAAATAACCAAATTAATTGAATATGGTACTTAAAAGATGACACGTTTTTTTGCTTGCTCTTCTCTGAATAGACCTCTTCATCAAGTTTTAAATTCATTTAATGGTCAGGATTTATTATAATGGCCTTCTAAAAGTTATAAAAATCAAAGTTGAAATTATGAAATGTTTGTAAAATTAGATTAACTTTGATCCATTGATTATAAATATAATAGCATTGTTTTTAATGTGAAGTGCATCATACCTGGTGGTAATGTGAATGGCGGCCATGAGTTATCAGTTATTTCTCCTGATCTCTGTGTTAACTTAAAGAGGTTAGTTTTAGAGTTAAAGGACTAATAAAAATAAAAGTTTTTTATTAAAATGCACTAATAAGAGGAAAATAAGTTTTTATAAAAGCGTGGTTGCGACTCACTGAATATTTTAAATTTCAAAGTTATTTTCTTCTTTTTAGTGTATTTAAAATAATAACATAATAATAAGACATAATAATCTCGAGTTCAGAGAATCACTTTCTATTTTGGTTGTGACGATTTCTTCGGATCTTTTCTGGAATGGCTATATTTCTGTTGCCAAATCTGTTGTTAGGAAGCTTGGTTTCTTCTTTAGATCCAAGCCTCTCCTCACCAACTTGTAACCCTATGCAAGGCTCAGTTTCGTCTGTGTTTTGAATATGGGTCCCACCTGTGGAGAGGGACTTCTCAATAGGCTCTCTCGTAATAGCTGAAATTTTAATTTATGAATTTTTTATTTCACTTTAAATAGGTTTTTTGTAAAAGATAGAAAAGATTTTGATAATGAATAGAGCAATTTTGTATTTATGAATTATTTCACTAACGTTAATAGTTAATGAAATATTTTGATTTTTCATGTTTGATCTGCAAGTGAAGAAGTAAGATAATTTTTAATGTCATAATATAATCTAAAGCTAATAGTAGGGAAAAAGAAAAAAGTATTTTATACCTAATTTTTGTTTTTCTCTTTTCGTAGAAATATATCAGTATTCACAGTGGGCGTGAAGTCAGAATTAGGATTTGACCAGTACCTGAAGAAAACAGAACCTCATGGAAATGAACTGTAAAAAAAATCCATTTTAATTTTATCTATAGGAATAATTATTAAATATTTAATGTTGAAATCCATAAGTTACAAATATTATAGAGCTTTTATTAAGTACCCTACTCGAAAATATAAATTTTTCATTAATTATCACTACAATCGAAGAATAAAATATTTTCTAAAATTAAATTAATTTAAATTTTATCTTTTCATTCCTTTTGACATTTGTAAAATAAAAAGATGAAAAAAATGTTGCAATAAATTGCATATGTTTATCAAATTTATAATTTTTATAAACTTTCGTTTAAAGGAAATAATATGAATCCTGCATCAAAAACTTTAAGAAATTCTTTCTTACCTCAATCTGTATTGAATCAGAAAGGTAAATGGAGCCAGAGTTTAGTCGACGAAGAATGATAATGATAAATGAAATACGAATGCAGTAATGCACGAATTGGACGTTTTCAAATAGTTTACTTTTAATAAATGTATTAACATTGTAGTATATTTATATTTCACTAATTTATAAATGAATTATTTTTGAAAATTTTATTTTTAATTTGTTAATTTCAGATTGAGATATTCAGGATTGAACTAGTTTTAAAGAACGAGTATTCAAAATGATGAAAATCAGTTTTTTTTTTAAATGTATTATGCAGTATTGCAAACTTTTCAACATTTTTTTTTTTTTAAGTTTTTTCTCAAACCATTTAGATGCCTTCCTTATTTATTTATACTAATTGGTAACCAATATAATATAAATGTTTGTCGCTCAGGACAGGAAATGAACCACTGACCTTGTGTATCGAGATCTATGCATTAAGGGAGAGGCCACCTAACACCAGAGTCCCTGGCATGGGTGGACGTTTTTGAGGTCAATACTTCTCACAAAAATTTTCTAATCTCCCCCTCCCAAGCATGAGAAATTCCTGGCACTGGATCTGTATAATATTATATATTTTTTATATTTCTGAGATAATTCATTTTAATAAAATAAAAAAAATCTGATATGACAAATGTATATCACACAATTCATATAATATAAAAATAAATAATAAAATAATGTAAAATTTAATAAATTATGTTATTTTAATGTCGATCATATTATTTTTTGGAAAGTAATTTATATAGAAAATTTTAAGTTTCAGTTTCCAAGTTATATAAATAAAAGGGTCAGGGCCGCATGCAATACTTCTGTTGACCCTAATATATAAGCCACTAAGAGATAATTTCTGTGTTAAATTTTTTTTCTGATAAAATTAATTGATTTTACTTTCTCTTATTTCTATTAATATATAATAAATAAAATAAATAGTAACTGATTAGTATATTTTTGTTTTCATTAAGGAAAAATTTTATGCAAAAAAAAATTGAATGATTTAAAAAAAATAGAAAAAGGAAGTGAAGGACATAAGAATAGAGTATCAGGTGACTTTGGGAGGGAGAGAGAGAGTCCTTTGTTGGAAAGAGGCAAGAGAGATAAAAATAGAAAATGGGCGGAGCCAGGGCGAAAGGATTGTTGAGATTTAAAAAAATAGATATTATCCCTATGAAGAAATATTTCACAAAAGGCAAAATAGACATATAATATATCATTTAAATGCAAAATTGAACGTAGATTAAGAATCCGTAGATAAAATTTTGATATCTTTAATGCTTTTTGATCTATTGATAAAAATCATAAAAATATGAGATGCTAAATTAAACAATTTAGTAGATATATGATATATGTATTTGATGCAAAATTTTATGGAGATTATGAATTTCTGATCCCCATTTTTCTATTTTAATTATTTTTTGAATAATTAAATAAAAACCATAAAAAAACTTGAACATCCAGGAATCATTAACCAAAATACTTATATAACGTGATACATGTATTTAATGCAGAATTTTATACTGATTGCGAATCAATAATCCTCATTTTTCTATTTTAATTAGTTCTTGAGTAATTAAATAAAAACCATAAAAAAACTTGAACATCTTGGAATCATTAACCAAAATACTTATATAACGTGATACATGTATTTAATGCAGAATTTTATACTGATTGCGAATCAATA
>JAAAKE020147514.1:0-12952 GCA_010014785.2 Anisolabis maritima | reverse complement strand
ATATTTATTCATTATACGAAAACTGTCTTTCATGTTCCCCAAAAAAAACGAAATGACTTTCCGAACAACCCAATACAAAAAAGGCATCGAAATGTTAGAAAAGTGTTGGAATGAATGTATCCCTCTTGAAGGAAACTATGTTGATTAATAAAGTCGAATTTTGTAAAAAAAAATGTTTTTTTAGTAGTTAGCCTCGGGACTTATTGAGTGATGTGTTAGGTACTCCTAGGACTATTAAATTGTTAATTTTATTCCTTTTCCGATGAATGGTTCCAGGGATTTAAGTTAAAATAAAAGCTACACAGACACACATACCCACATTAAGATATATTTTTTTTGCATTTTTGGAATTCTTTTGACTTGAAACCTAAAGATATTTTTTTTTAAATGGGGGAGGGGGTTAATTTTCCATGTTCATAATTCCCCTTATTATTATATATATACCCATCCCCTTAATCCGTAGTAAGAAGGAAGTATTATGATCATGAAAAATTTAAGCTCTCCAATTCTTAAAAATCTAAATCCACCCGTACTATGCAAAAAAAAAAAATCAATTTTAATGTGTGCGTGTGTTGCTTTTATTTTGGCTTAAATATTTGGAATATATGCGGGAAAGAAAAATTACATTTTGAAATATCCGAGGGCCAGATTGGCAAAACTGAAACAGACAGAGCAAGGACTGTATTTTTTGGGTCACCCAAATTAATACATTTTTTTAAAATTAGAATATAGTAAATAGAATTGTCATTTTGCTTCGGAGGTCCCACAAAAGTTTTAATAATATCGCGGGTCGTAATTTGAAAAAAAGTCGTCTTCGGGCAATTTCGGAATTATTTATTTTGGTCAATGAATTTCAAGTGTAGGTAGGGTTCATTCCATTCAGAAATTAATTTTTCTCTTCTTTCCACTATTTCCTTGATTCGGGAACGGCATTGAAAATATTCGAAGATGGAGCAACAAATCGGTCCGTTGTACAGGTGGTGGGGATGTAGACTGACTTAGAGTAATAAGAAGAAATGCCTGTTTTAGTTCGGTTAACTCGTGGTCGCCATCTACGTATTCACCAAAATACCCCGAGTGATTAAATTCTAATATCTCAAGAGTTTTATAAAAGCAATCGGAAACTTATTATATTATAAAAGGGTCTAAAAGAATTAGAAAAAATAAAATAAATATATTTTCTTTAAAGATGTATAAATGCTCACAATTTATTTATTTAAAGAAAATGTACGATGAAAGTTATTTTTATTTATTAATAATTAATGCATTATGTATTCATCAAAATACCATTTTATTGTCTTTATATATACAAAACTTATATAAAACAAAAAATTATTTGATATTTGTGTGATACAATAAAATGAAATGAAATAATTTATTCCTTTTTCTCCCTCTCTCTCTCTTTTGTTTAATGTTCATTAAACAGTAAGATAATGTATGTGTTAAATACATATATTTAATAGTATTTATGCGTTGCTTTGTATTATTTAATAAAAATAGGAACCAAAAACATAATAACATGATATATCACTCAAAGATAATAATCATATTCATATTTTTGGAAAATAATGTGATAAATGGTATTAATCTTAATATCACATTAATAATATTTAAAAAAAATTTTAATATAAATTTTTTTTTAAATTTGACATATTTAACTATTTAATTTAAATTTAAATGATGTTCGTTCACTGTGAACTTACCTTAATTGGTCAAATTTTCAAAATTCGGATTTCAACAAATCTTCATTTATTCCACAATAAGTGCGAAAAACAATTTTCATTCTTAGATGGAATACTTATGGGTTTTTCCATATCTCATTTCAATCATTATCGAAATTTAATATTTTGTATAATATAATAATAATACTGACTAATAAGAGTTTATTTGAAATAGGTGGTTTTTTAAATAAGTACCATGAGGCAATAATGATCCAGTCAATTTATCGGTTAATATTACAATATTGTGCGAGATGATTGTGTTTGAATGGCCATTAGCGCGCCCTCCCCCCCTCCACCCCACCCCGGTGTTGGATAACGGAAGAACCTGATTCTATCCGAATTAAGATCGATGAATAAAAAAACAGATTTCAAATAATTTTTTTTGTTTTTCAGTGAAATTTATCGGCGACTATTTTCCCAAAACAAAATTTTGTCTTGCTCTATCTAATTAGTGATATATTTATTTATTTATATTTTTTTAATTTTCCCAACATCATTTTATCGCCCATTCCTTTTCTATTATCTATTATTAAACAAGCAATCAAGTTAAAAAAATTAAATTTTTGACAACTCTTTAAAGAAATAAATAAAAATGAAATTCTCATTATTATAAAATACGATGATGTTATCATGTGCATTTATTCACTATCATTTGCCAATTTACAAACTTGAATTATATTTCATTATAGTTGTATTTGTCTTGAATATAATAAATTAAATGCAGTACTTTATTGACTTTTAAGAGTATGAAAAAACTTGAAATTTCCTGTTTAAACCGCTTACTAAGTCAATCACATATAGTATAAAGATGCAATACACGGTGATATAGTGTTTAGAAAGTTAATTTATTAATATATGTATTGAAGAAAATGAAACTTTAACATTATTTCCTTTAGTATATACTAAACATAGACACCGGAATCACATGATAAGGGGACAATTTCCCATCCCTGGAAGCGTGCAGAGGTCTTCTGCAAAATTTATCTTAAGATCATAAATTACTTTAATTTCAAACATATTTTTGCTAACCGGCTGAGATTTTTTTAAAAAGATGGGCAAGGTCAATAAACATAGGTGAATGCAATCCACTTGGACAAAAATAAATAAATAATTTTTATTATTATTGTATAACGGAATAATTTCCGGGAATCAAATTGTTATTTCAGCAAATGAATGGACAAAAGAATGGATGAATAGACAGACTCTTTTGTATTAAAAAATCAGCGAGGCGGAAGTTTAATTAGGGCCCCCTCCGGGTGACCTGTCTAGTTTAATTATTGCAATTCTGTTATTTTTTTTATTATCATATTATGTAAGTTAAATTTCTCAACTGTATATGTAATTTCATTTTTATTATCATGGTTATTTTTATAATAAAATTTTACATGAATCATCTTTATTTATTTGTGTTTTTAATTGTTATTTATTTAAATTCAATTGTATTGAGAAAAATTGTTTATGTATTTTAAAATATTTATTTATTTATATTTCTTTAATTTTCCCAACATCATTTTATCGCCCTTTGTTTCCTTTTAGCATCATTGAGTGGCCCTGTATGTATTTTTTCTTGTATATGTAAAAAAAATAAACATTTTTAAAATATCTAAAGTAACAATGCTTGCTGCCTTTAAATGGTCTGATGATGTCTCAAACTTGAGAGTTTTAATATCGTAGAGGATTCTCCCCTCGATCCTCCATTGTTAATTTGAACAGCCAATAAACAATAAATATAAATATGAACAAGTAGTCTAATGGCTACCGCAGCCAAAAGACTAAATAAATGAAAAAACTCATAATGAATTTAATTTAGTCCTGTTCATTGTCATGATAATTGTTTAATTATAATAATTATTAGTAGTATTATCCAATCGTCAATTTCAAATTTTCTATTGATGAGACTAATTTGAGTAGTATTGAGGTTTGGGGCTGATCTATTTTTGTGAACAACTTGATTTTCTCTTTAGTTATAACGTTGTTGATTCATTGCTTTGAATTCGCCTCAGAGGGAAATTCAGAGTAATGAATCCAAAATGACATTCTTTTCCCAGATTATTATTTTTCATTTAATTTATTAACATTCAGAGAGGTTGGAATTCAAAATGTGAATAGAAGGGAAGCGCAAAAGTCATATATAGAATTTTTCCCCGATTTATCCCGATAGGGAGGTCCATCTCTAAATTTTATCAAGATTTTAGTGTCTATCGGTATTTTTTGGGAACAAGGTTGATTTGTGAAAAAGTGGCGTAGTAGGACTCTTGTTTGTGGAGACAAGATGGGTTCAAATAAAATATTTTTATTGGTCTTTAGAGTTAGTTTTTATTTATTGGTAAGTGCTTCTTATTAGAAATAATTTGTGAATTTCTATTAAAAGGTGAACATAATTTATCTTCATATTTTCTTTTATTAAAAAAAAATAAAGATATTTGGATTAAGATTCTTAAAGAAGGGATTCGAAACGTCAAAATATATAGTCAACTTATATATAATTAAAAAGATTAAAATAAGTGAGAGTTTTCATTTTTTTTTAGAAAATGAAAGATAAGTAAGAGAGAGAGAGAAAGAAAAGAATAAATAAAAAAGTGTAAGTTTGGTTGCCTACCTCACCGTCATCTTGTTCGGTCACAGATGATTTCGGATCTTCTTCAGCCATCATTATTATTTATTTATTTATTAAAAAAGCACACACGAACTCATATACACACGCACGCACTATACACTTCAGTCCTCTTGCTAATTATCTATCAGTCTTGAAAGTGAACTTGTTATTAAAAAATATTGTTGTTATTATAGTTCTTGTCTTTTGTACTTGATATCAATGAACACAATGTTTGTAGTCTCAAAACACACTGCTGCTGTGAATTCACCACAACACAGGAAGAGAAGGGGGGAGCACTTATGATGCAGAGAGTGCAGCATCCAATGCTGCCTAATTGACCCGAGTCATGAGACATCTGCAAAAAATAAAAATATATTAAATATTAATTCAATATCTAATGAATTTATTTAATGAGAGAAGACGGAAGGGTTGAAATATGGACGAAGATGGGTGAACAAACGAGAAAAAATTGAAGCAATTGATTGGAAATAGAAAATGGCCAATGAATTAGAAGAGATTTATTTCAAATTATCTGCGTTCCGATATATCGAAATCCAGAGAAAGGAAGGAGTTCAACTATCTTTTTCTGTTCCTTATATATGCTAGTTGATATAATAATGTAGTGCCCAACTGGGAAGGATATTGGAGACTATTCTTCCCTCCCCTCAAATTTTCTTTTTTGGCATCCGAGACCCTTTATTTAAATCCGTCTTTATTTATATTTATATTCGTTAGCCAATATAATTGAAATAAATTTTTGGCGCTCAAGATGGAAAGCGAACCTCTCACCTTTGGAAAGTGAAGCGAGACCTCTACCTCTGCTCTAAGAAGTAGGGCTTCCTCCCAAGTTGTCTCTATATATTTGTGAATATAAAATAGTTGATAAATTAAAACTTTAAAAATCAAATATTTATCAATTCATTATAAATTTTTTTTTTTCAAATATATAGCAGGTCTCCTTCCCTCCTCTATCTTGAAAAGTATTTCATAGAAAGTGATAAGATTAAGAGGAAGATGAAATGAATGTTTAAATTAAGCATAAGGAAATAGGATAATGAGAAAAAGACATTTTCTAAAAGAATATATTCTTACAGCATTTATTACATAAACGCTATTTTTTATTTCGAAAGAAACGAATGATTAATTATTCATGATACTATTTATAAATAATTCAAATCAACGTAATGAATGTTTAGAATTTTTAATTAATAAATATTATTTTGTCAAGATAAATCTTTGACGCTTTTGGAGCTCAGAAGAAAAAACAAAGTTATTTGGGTAAAGGGTATTGTTTAATTATCTTATATAAAATATTCTTGTCTTGTTCCTTGGTGCAGAGGTAGAAGTCTCACCTCATGTACCAAGGTCATTGGTTCGCTTTCCGGCCTGAGTGACCAAAATGTATTTATATTAAATTGGTTGTCAATTAATAAATGGCTTCCTATGTCGAAAATACTTTAAAATAACTCATTTAATATTTAAAAAGCTTCCTTGATATGTAGAATCATGCCTTATTTATTTATATTGTTCAATAAAATAAATAAATAAATAATTGGAAAAGTAGAAAACTGAAAATAAATAGATATTTGCAACTTTTATGATAAATCTATAAAAAAGCAAAATATACACCAAATCAAGTCTTATTCCTCTAAGTGTCAATTCTATAATCTATTTTTTTTTAAGTCTTTTTCGGCATCTAGACCATAGACTCCGTCCATATTTATTTAAATCATTTGGTATCCAATATATATTAAATAAATTTTTTTCACTTTAAACGCGAACCGAACCTCTGACCTTTCTTAGGTAAGGTTAGACCTCTACTTCTTGCACTAAGAGAATAATCTACTCTTATTAAATTTTTATTTTATCTTTATATTTATTCAAAGTATATGAGAATTGAATATATGTAGCTTATATTTCTAAGAAACATTATTATTATTGCATGAATTTTAACGAGGAAAATGCAGTAAAATTGTTAATTTTAATAAACCTTGAAAAACAACCTATAAATAACCTCAGTAAATAAATAATAATTTTATAAGCAGGTAGATGATTATTAATATTAATTTACAGAATTTTACCTTAATTAGATAATAATGTAGATGAAGTTTCAAATTCACTAATAAAATTATCTATAATTATTTAAACTCTTTTATTAAATAGTTTATAAGTGAACTCAAGTCAACAATTGAGATCCTTAAACTCTGCGCATGCGCATGGCGACTGGCCCTTCTCTTCCCCTTCCAATGAGTCTCACAGGGAAGTAGGGGACATTGGAGAGGCGTTCTCCCCTCCAAAACTAAATTGCAAAAATGAAAAATGAAAATTCAAAGATGAAATTGAATTCTAAAAAAATTTATCATTTCTTTCATGATTTAAATGAGGGGTCTTTTATAAAACTTTTTTATTTTATTTTAATGTATATCTGATGAGTTGAATGCAAAACATAAAGTTAATTACTGAATTAATACCTAGTACAATTTCTACCTAAGTGGCATCTATTTCAAATTTAAATCCGGGGTTTTGAAGTTCACTTTCTCTTTTTGTTTATGTATGTAGACTCTAGACATGATTCATTTTGGCGGATTGAAACAATATTTTATATTTACTAAAATTTATTTGCCTATAATCAAGGATCAAAGTCAATATCAATTTTTGGGAACAATCGACCCAACCGAAAAAGTACTTCATGTTAAATTTAAATCTGAAAAATCAAAATATTCTAAAATAATGACTTTAGCGAATTAATACTCTTATTAAAGTCATTTCTAAAAATAAAAAATTTTTAAACCAAACCAATATTTTCAAACAAAAAAAGAGTTATAGTTAAAATAACGAAAAAAAAATATCTCAAGAATCAAGCTGATAAATATTATTATAAAATAGATAATAAAATTTCCTAGAATAATATAGCTATTAGAATTGGAAAAAACTTCATTTTTCTAATAGTACAAAAAAAGTAATTCTCCTCTCTAATCAAAATACTATAAAGAATGGTTATTTGAAAACAAACTGGAGACAAAAAAAAAGATTTGTAATTCTAACGGCTTATTTTTTGTGATTACACCTGTTGTTTTGGTCTTCTTCTATAATCAGTGCTAACTTTATGGATGGGTAATTAAGGCTTCAATCAAAATGTGGACTTGATCATCTAGTTGGCCTTGATCGAAAAAAAAAACAGGTATTTGGTATGCTTGAAAGATGACAAGCTTCTCTTGCACTTGTTAATATAAATTATAGGTTTGAAACAAAATTCGTCTTACTTAATATACGTGTCTATTTTAATATAATTTCCAATAATAACGAAATTTCCAAGCGTCCTTCAATCCAAAGTTTTAACTCAATTAATTAAATCAAATGGCTAAAAATTTATAAAAATTAAATTAAATTAAATTTTAGGTAAGATGGATGGATAGATGTTCCTGTTGTAACAAAAAAATTTATTTAATTAAATTGGATTTAAAAATATCCCAGTGATAATGGATAAAGATAAAAAACCCTACTTTCTCCCAAGGCACTGAAAAACCTTCACCTCCCCTCTCTATGATTTGTTTATTTTTAGATAGGAATTATTTTTACCAAAATCTTTAAATTATATAGATAATTAATAAATTTACTTAATTATTACGTGAATGGCGGGTGAATGACTTTAGTTGTGGACAGATCCATAAGATAACTATTATTTGATAAATTTTTTTAAATTTTTTAATAAATAATTTATGCTTTATTATTTAATAATATTATATAGTTTATTTATTGATTGGAGATTTTTTGCTGAGACCAAACACCTTATGATTCCTTAGGTATGTATGAACCCAGCTTTGGCTTCTTAAGAGCATAAGAAAGATGACATTTGTATCAGAATATCGACTTCCAATTAAATAATTATTGCTCTCGTCCCGTCTAATGGTTAGAGCTGTTGACATTGTCAACATTTCAACAATAGATTCAGGTTCACATGCAGGTTAATGACCTTAATACTAGTACTAATACTAATAAGGTTATTTTATCAAGTTAATTATGGAATTTTTTAAGGTCTTTTTTTATTCTTAAAAATATCTTAATTGATCTGAGTTTTCATTGTCTATAGGTCATTTAGAAATTAAATTGGGGAAATTGTCTTTTTTATAAGAATGAGAAATTGTCAATTTTTTATCAAAATAAATTCATTTCATGCTTGCTGAAAATTTTAATTTCTTAAAACTAGAATAAAAATTGAAAAAAAAAAGTAAAAATACTGTAGTTTTTTCTAACACTATAAGTGAATTTGACAACTCATGTTTCATAATCTGTCTGATATATCTAAGTCTGAAGAATAAAGAAGAATAAAAATGAATTAATTTTTCTAAATGTTATTAAATTATATAAAGTTTTTTTTTAAAGAAAAAAGAGTATTTTGCCATTTTTATGATGTAAATGATTGTTTACATTTTTATTTAATCTAATTAAATTCAAAAAATTTTAAATTATTCAAACATTTGGTTTTTCAAATAGCTTTCCGGTGGGTATGAATTTAGTGCTCATTTGTCGCTTGGTAATAAATAAATAAACGGTCTTCA
Source organism: Anisolabis maritima (assembly GCA_010014785.2). Taxonomy (NCBI): domain Eukaryota; kingdom Metazoa; phylum Arthropoda; class Insecta; order Dermaptera; family Anisolabididae; genus Anisolabis; species Anisolabis maritima. The sequence goes on along the minus strand of JAAAKE020147514.1, from coordinate 4,076 downwards.
AGCAATAAGATTAAAAATTTTCCCAATGTTAAGTGTTACATAGTAATTAGTTAATTTTTGAGAAGCAGTAATAGACAATAAATAAATTAATAATAGTACCTAGAGTGAGTGTGACAAGCTAGGAGCGGTTTTGGTGTCGGGCTGGCTCCAAAGCAAGTTCTCTGTCAGTTTCGTTTTTCTTTCTCTCACTCGCTTTATGTGTGAGTGAATGGCAAATGTCTGAATGACTGACTGACTGAATGACTGGCAAGTGACTGGCGGGGACCGAAAGGGGCCGAATCTACCCGAAGTGCTTCGGGGGCAGGTAGCCTATGAGGGAGGGGGACGTCATTAATGAGGATGTCCATTATTATTAAATTCTCCTCTGAAGAACAATGAGGATGTTCGTATTTACCTGAAAACTGCAACTTTATCATTCGGTTGATTAAATGAATCATCCCACACACACACACTGTCTCATTCTTTCATTTCCAATTAAGATGAATTTCCTTTCTCTATCTCTTTCCTTCTCTATAAAAACTAGCTAAAATATCAAAAAAATCAAAGATTAGAGACATGTTACGGAGAAATTTCAATTAATAATTCCTATTTGCTTGAATGAACTAATTTTTCAGAGATCTTCATGATACCATTTAATTTTATTCCAAAATCGTATATAGAAATTCCGATTCCAAAAAAAAGGCTTGGGAATTTTATTAGATTCGAATGCTTAGTATGTATTTTAATTTTAGAAGCAGAAAACAGCCAAAATAAAAGATCTTGGTTCGATTCAGGGGGCACTAAACATGTGTCAAGATGGGAAATCAATGGAATTAAAGGAAAAATTCATTTTAAAGACCATACAATTATAAAATATAACAGGCTTCGATCATCAGCTCAAATAAGAATCCAGATTACACTACAGAAGGTTTTCCATCTTGACACATGTTTAGAAAATAGCTTAGAGTAGATTTTCTAACTTTGAGAGGATTATTAGTGATCTGCGAAAATGAACAAATGACTATAAAAAAAAAAAACTAAATAGAGAAGAATCATAGTATATCGAGGTAATGGTGTATTTTGATAAAGGAGAGACGTGGGGGTAGTTTTAGAATGAAACTTAAAACTCCCTTTTCATTTAGTTTTACCTATATAATAAATATGAATGAATCATGATTTGGCAAAAACGGGATTCTGCTTAGCAAAATCATTATCTAGATGACAGGCTGAATGATTTAAGTAGTTGTTTCTGGATGAATGGCAGCCAGGTTGGAATAAAGGCGAGAAAAAAAAGAAAGCAAACGCTTGTTTCTCTTCTCAAACCTTTATTGCAGCAAGTGTTGACATTTCGGTCGAATCTTCCGGGCTTCATCAGGATACGAATTCTCTGGTATTTAGGAAGTGATAAGCATCTACTATTTATCCGTGGCCTAGTGAATATCGACACGATTTAGAGCAATAAAGAATTGAAAAAGGAACCAAACGTTTGTTTTCTTTTTTTTTCTCGCCTTTATTCGAGCCTGGCTGGAAACAAAAGAAACAACTAATTGATTGTAAAAATTTTGATAAAATAAAAAACATTATTTGTGCCTAGTGATTTTTAAATTTTCACACTCTAATTTCTCAAAATATTTTTGCTGAACTGTGTTTGAGTCCCATTTGGTATTTGTCTTAAAAGGTCAAGGAAATTTAAATGTATATTATATTAATAATGTTACTTATTTTTTTTTTCTCAATTTCAAGGCTTCAAGACTTTAAATAATAATGAAATTATTATCTGTATTTAAATAAAAAATTAAGCTCATGAAAACTTTATTTGCTTTATGATAATTAATTTTTTTTTATTAAAACGTAATAAACATAAATTCAATTGTTTGTCAGTGAGGCGCCTCTGGCTCATTTCCATTGGGTAAAAGAATGAAAATTTTATAAAATTTTATTTTTATTTTTTTAATGAAAGCCCTCCTCCCCCCCCTCCCCAATTGTCACTTGAAAACTTAGGTACATGTTTCTTGGAATAGACAAGCTTCTTGTTTCAAGGGCCAATGTGGTTCGCTTTAGGTCCTGAGTCATAAAATTTAGTTAAAATAATTGTTTTAATTAATTTATATAAATTTGGATGGAGAAAGGTTTTCGTTGAATTTATATATCTATATATAGCCTTTGATGCTGAAAAAGCTGGGGGCCCTAAAATGAGATTTTCTCAGGGCTTCAATGAAAGTATAAAGCTTCACTTGCTGGGTAACCATAAAGGGAGTATTTAAGTTATAATTATTTTTGTATAATACTAACATAATTTAGAGCAGAATACACACACTTCTTTGGGTCAAAGGTGCGCTTTCCTTTCTAACAGATAAAATTAATTTAAATATATATATGGACGGAGTCTTATTGGCTTGAGAAGCCGAAAAATACTTTAAAAAGATAATTTTTTGTGAGTGTATATTTTTCTGGTAGATCAAGCTACCCTTGGCTCTCGGTAGCGAACCCGGGATCTCCATCCTGCCCAGGACATCAGCTTCCTTTACACCAGACCACACCAGCACCAACACACACCCCAAATTATATATAGATCTAATGTAAAAGTTCGTCCAAAGTAAAAAATCTCTTTTTCACTTATCAGCCGTTTTTTACACAAGCAAGATCATCGATATCTTGGTTGGTTCTAAAGTCCTACTGTAAGCAGCAGAAACCATTAAGATACAGGGAGCCTTTAAGTTAGAAAGTTTTTGGAGATCTATTCGATTCTTATGAATCAGTTATAAATAAATAAATGTATGTCTCGAAGCGGACAATTTGAAGTCAAATATTATTTTTAATAAAATAATTTTTTGTGAATGTATATTTTGTTGGTGGATCAAGCGGCCCTTGGACCCTGGCAGTCGAACCCCGGAAATCGAATAGATCTCGAAAAACCTTCTAATTTAAAAAAATATATTAAACTCATCCTTTTTGTTTAAAAATTCATGGGTCTGCGGTTTTGTTCCAGTCCTGAGTCATACATTTTTTTTTTATAATTGTCTACTTATAATTTATATAAATATATAACGGTTATCGTCAGATTAATTAATATTAGCATGTAAAATTCATCATACATATATATGTATATATATATATGACCTTCGATTCTGAAAGACAAGAAAATTATGTATATATATTTAATAAAAAAATTTTTATCTGTCTTTCTCAATCACCCAAATCCAAGAGACCTTCTTTCGTTTTCCAATCACCAAAGATATAAAATTTGTATTATAATAATGCGGAGGATGAATGAAATGGAGTAGTTTTCGTATTAAAAGGGAAATGTGATTATATAGCAAGGAGAAGGAAGAGAGAGAGAGAGAGAGAGCGTACGATTATTCAATTGGCAAAAGAGGGAAACCGAAGCTCCACCCACGCTTCATCTCTCTCTCTCTCTCTTTTTCTCCAGACTCCTCTCCTCTTCTTCTGCTTTTTATAGGCCACACACACACACAAATTAATACATCATTAAATTATCAAAGAAACCGAAATAAATATGTATTAAGATGTACAAACATAGAGGATTAGGTATAATTTTTAAAATAATATTAACGTATTTATTACCCTTTTTCGGGAGGTATATTTTAAAAATACATTTTAGGGAACTGAACTCAAATACTCTCGGAAATTACATCAATTTTTTAATCAATAATTGATACCATGTAAAACTGACTAATTTATAAAATGTTTGCCACATTTGTGAATTCGATTAGAGAAGAGTAATCAACTCATATAATTAAACATATTTTGTAAAATGAGTGTCTCATAAATTAATTTTGAATTAAATATTAATTAACCATTAAATATTTTGAAATTAAAATTTAAATAAATTTAATGAAATTAAAAAAGTGGACTTAACTATTTTGGGTTTTGAATAACTCAATTAACTAATGATAAAATTTTTTAAATAAAAATATTGTTTAAGAATCAAAATTATTTATTATTGGAGATAAGATCTTTTTGTTTTTATTTATTTTTTATCCCAAGAGGCCCTGGTCGAAGACTTACGATATGAGTAGAAGTTCCATTGTTATTCCAAAAGTGTTAGAAACATACACTCAAAAAATTATTCATAT